>QNQO01002182.1:0-145436 GCA_003290165.1 Berberis thunbergii | reverse complement strand
CTGTGTCTGTGTTGAAAACTAACCCATAGTTTTATCTTGTAAAGTACTAATTTGTGCTAGATGATTAATGAATTCCAATCACCTACCTTAGATCAGATCAAATTAATCCAGAGGTGATCGATCCAGTGTTGGATGAAGTAAGGTTTTGTGTGATAATATGTAGAAACTAGATTGTATATAATATATTATATGCACGTACTGATGATCATTAAGTTGGCTCAGTGGATAGAATTGATTCTAAAGAAGAAATATTGAAAACTTTGTACAAAACCAAGTGTTTATGAACATTCTTGATTGCCTATTTGAATGCACATGCTATAAATTTACTTTCTCATAAATTCCAATCAATTATTTAACCATCCTTATGAGATGATTTACACCTAATAAGGTGCTCAACATGTAATAAAGTCAAACGTAGAGATCCGGAGAGCATTGAACTTTGAAACTAAACTTCAACTTGTCTTGTTGCTTGTTTTGGTTAATGATCACAGTAAATCAAGGTTTAGCAACGTAGGGGTGAACCTTGTTCTCTTCTTAACAAGAGTGTTACAACGACAATGCAGCAACAGCGAACAACGTTAGTAAATGGACAGGAACGGTTTATATCTTCTCTTTGTGGGAGCGTTCCTTAGCGGTTCCTATTGGGGAAGATACAAAACATGTGCCATCTTTCAAGTCATTTTTCGTCACAGTAAGTCCTCTTCTTTACATCATTTTCTTATAAACTCATTTCTCAGACAATTCATTATCAGCTAAGACCCTAATCAAATCGATTATGGGTTGGCTAGTCTAGAAAGGTAACACATATTAGACGCATGTTCTTAAGGCATCCTACGCTACACATGCAATGTTGCAAAGGTGTTGTGCTATTTACAGTACTTTATGTATTAGATGTCGATTTCTAGAGAACAAAATAAAAACTGTTAATTGAGAAACAAGCCTTATTATATAATATTTATAGCAAGAAGAATCAAAATGACATTATTATGCATGGTCCATCTGAATGTTGAAGCCTAATATATATATTGACTAGCTGAATGTTGAAGCTGTTAATTGTGTTTCGCTTACTGGCAAATTGTTTTGCTCGCAAGTATCCTTTCTGCCATTTCCTGATGTCACATTGTCATTAGATTGCCCGTCATTATTTTGGTTTATCACATGACCAGAGAAGGTTTTCTTATGGTCATAGTTCTCATTGATTTCATTGCTGTCACTGTCATCGTGCCCACTACACGCACCTCCTACATGGTATATAGGCACAGAACTCGTCTCTGCTTCTTCATGGGCAATACCTCTTGCTTCTGTAGGTTGACCATTTTCACCTTAACAGCATGCTTCATTGTGATCGTCTTCCTCCATTAGTCCTACACAAACCTCTGTTTCATAATGTTTTTCTACCATGTTCAAAATTTTCTGTTTCTGGGATATGTGACGCTGTGTCAGGGCTATGGCCTTGTGGGTAGAAGTCCAATCACAGCGGCTCCAAAGGTAAAGAAGGGCAGGTCTCAACTTGTCTGTTATTTCGACATTGTCCTCCCATATAAGATCATATGCTGTTTCCTTTTCATCTAATCTTTTTGTTTCCCGGGGAATAATGAGTACGAGGAGCTTTGGCTTGAACTCAACAACATCCTCAATTAACTTGTTTGCCGAAGCAGCTCCAAATCCAAGCGGAAGTTTCAGCCCAATTATCAAGTGAGACCCAGTGGGGAGTTCCTTCCGACATGCATTCATCCAATTCTGTTCTGAAAATTACAATCACTCTTTGGTTGGAAAATGTCATAGTTCTTTAACGAAAACCTCTTCCCAGTCTCTTCAAGCTTTTGTCTCATTACAACATTATAATCATCAGCATCTTGGCAGAAATTAGCTATCATGTCACCACTCTGTACATACCAATGAAGCTTCTCAACAATCTGATTGAGAGTCTCTGATTTGCAATCAGTTTCTGCAACCTCAATACTGCAGTCTTCTAACTTCTCTGAGGCTATCCGAACAGTCTCCACAGATTCCTCAACCATTCTCAATGGTGTAGCTTTTTCTTTGTTTGACACTGCACGAGCAGATGGTACTTTTTGCTCCCTGACAACTTTCTCTGAGCTTCTTAAAGAGGGTTTTCTTTAATGAAATCCACTAATCTCTCTTCTCCGTCAGTGTCTAAAATATGTGAACTGCTTGGTTTCTTCTTGAGAGGGCTACATTTCATGGCTGTTTCACTTTTCTTGCATGCCACAGCTTGCTTCTTTGGTTTGAGAAGCACCAAAATATTATTCAGCATTGTATCTCTCTCTCCCTCCTCCAATGGTTCATTGAATTCATTTATTGCAAAGGACTTGTCTACTACCCTAGAAACCTTGTCATACATTTCATAAGGGTCTTTTATTTCCCTTTTCTGCTCAGAATCAATACCAGCTTGTTTAGAACCTCGTCTCCCATTCCCTTTAGTATTATCATTATCTTTTTGCTGCAGTGGTTACCATTTCAAACTTGTTTTTTGTGTCTCTTACGGGAGCTCTTGGCAGAATGGACTTTAGAGAACTATGCATTCTTTGCCACAATTTTCTTTTGGTTTGAATTTGAAATCTGAAGGTTGTTTGTCTATTGCTTCTTTACTAGTTTTGATAGGAACAGTTATCTCCAATTTCTTTTGAGAATCACTCCCTTGTCTAGGACATTGTTCTCGTTCCTTCAGTAGACCATTAAGCCTTTACTGCAGCTTTCCACAAGCAAAACACTGGTGTTGTTCATATAGGCAGTTTAAACACAAAAATTCATTGCTTCTACTCGAGCCTTAGAAAGGCCAAGGGATTTGCAACCCGCCTCTATACAGATCTACCGTTGCATGGAAGGCCCTCAAACATTTCCCGTCACAACATATAGGTCACACACCATTGTCACAGATCGCACAAACTGAATCAAATATTTCATCTTGCCATCCGATTTATCTCCACACTGGCCATGCGTGTTTTTCCTCCTGATTCTTCACTTTCCTTTCTGTTTGTAGTTTCTTCAGAAAGGATGATAAGATCTTGGATTTTGACAATGTTTCAATGATGCTGGAGCTCACCTCAATTAAAGTGGTAAGTGATACAACAATCCTTCTCAGAAGGTCTGACACTTGAAACGTTCTGTAGGTGTCCCCACAGGGATTTTCCAGATGTCTCGGGGTGCCATTTCACAAAGTGAAGGTAGTGTACAGTAATCAGAATTGTTCTAATTGTTTCCTCAAAACTCTTTCTTGGCTTCTGAAGATTTATCAACTGTCATCCTTGGAGACCACAACACCACAGGCAGATTATATTTAAGTACAAGCCTCCATGCTGTGACTTGCTTATAAATTTTCTGGGCCCCACTTCAACTGTCCCATGCAAGTAAAGATGCTTCTCAGTGACATTTGGGTTCTCACTAGCAGCCCACCGAATCGGCAAAATGGAAAAAGAAACTGGCTCATCTTTGTCATCTACAAAGTAATAGTTTGTGACAGACTTTGCCACAGTCTCCACCTCGTCGTCTGAATTTGACATTCTGTCCAAACCTTTTTCACTAATCAGCAACAATGTCGAAACCCCAAATCCCTTTTATACAATTCATCAAACTTGTTTGTCAACCGAGTGTGTGAAATCGAAGTCCAAAACACGCGAAGGCTTACTAGCTGATTGTTGAAGCTTGATAATTTCACTCATATAGAATTGACACCGTCTGATGATATTGCAGGTATGAGAGCACCCTGTCCGGCCTCCTCCTGGCCATCCTTCTCAATGTAGTTCTCAAATGTTTTCACAATCTTCATCATCTTCTTGTGATTAATCTTGTCCTTGTGCATTCTGTTTCTGCAAGCCATTGATAGGCTTCCTTTAGTTCCCGGAGTTCTTGAGCTCGTTGGAATTGGTTATTCTGGGGTAAGTTCCACACCTATTACTGCTACTATATATATATATATATATATTAGTTGAGAAGGCTGCTATCAAGAAATATAGTTGGACCTTCAGTCATTTACATTTATCTTAGTAGCGGTATTGAAGTGGCGGTAGAATCTGAGAAACATTCAGCGGTGCCACAATGTACAGACGAAGTTAGGACTGTAGGAGAAGCTGTTGGCCATTTCATTTCGTGGCCAAAAAGCTGGTGTATATATATGATAGCATATTAACAATTTGTATGAATGCTTAAATTATATTTTGAATGAATGAGAAATAGTTAGTTATCATGTTGTGTCTTTATTGATTGATTGAACGTTGTCATTATTATATTAAATATTATATTTAGTCCAGAAAATCGGTATCGGAAAAATAGAAAAAAACAAATCAAATAACTTAGATAGCGCTCAAATTAGCGCTATCTAAGTTTAACACATATACTACAATAGCGCTTCTTTAAGCGCTATCTAAGAACAATCTAATTACTTCCATAGCGCTTCTTTACGCGCTATCTTAGCAGATAAACAATCTAATTTAAAAAAATCATTTAAATTAAATAGCGCTTTGTTAAGCGCTATTCAAGCTAATTTTAAAAAAATAAGCGCTTACATAGCGCTTTAGAATGCGCTATTGAAGTTAATTAAAAAAAAAAAAAACGCTTAGATAACGCTTTTTAAAGCGCTATCTAAGCGAAGCGCTATTCAAGTATGCGCCTTGCATAGCGCTTTTTTGAGCGCTATCTAAGCCTATTTTTAAGCGCTATGCAAGCCTATATTTGTAGTAGTGTTATCACTTCATTAACCAATTGCACCAATTTAGAAACGTTAACTATTAGTCATAACCCTTTCAAAGGGCCAATGCCTAACTCAATAGGAAATCTCTCCACCAAACTTACAAGCCTCTATTTAAAAAGTAATCAAATATATGGAAGCATCCCAGCTTCAATTGGGAAACTTGTGAATTTGAGCACCCTTTCTATTTCACACAACTATCTTACATGTGATATCTCCAAATTCATTGGAGTATTTCTTCAAATGATTAGACTGTTGTTGAACGACAATGAATTCTCTGGACAAATTTCAGATTCCTTCTATAATAATTCAGCTCAAGCTAAATGGAAAAATACCTCCTAGTCTTGTAAGTTGTCAAAGTTTATCATAACTTTATCTTTTTGATAACAAACTCAGTGGTACCATTCCTAAACAACTTCATCTTCCATCCCTTTTTAAGCTCAACTTATCTAACAATGTTCATAGTGGTCCCTTACCATCCGAAGTAAGTAACTTGACCAAACTTGTGCAGTTCGACCTCTCCAATAACAAAATTTCTGGAAATATACCAACCACGCTTGGCAAATGTTTGACTTTAGAATACCTTTCCATAAGCCAACACTTGTTGACGGGAAGTATTCCCCAGTCATTAAGTGTTTTAAAAGGTTTACAAGAACTCAATCTTTCTCGCAATAAGTTATCAGGGAAGATTCCGCCATATCTGGAGAATTTCACTTCTCTAATTCAGTTAGATCTGTCTTATAATGACTTGGAGGGTTCGGTTCCAAAGGTTGGTGTCTTTGTCAATGCTACTGCGGTTTCCACTTATGGGAAATAGTAAGCTTTGCGGAGGTATGGTTGAGTTCAAGTTGCCTCCATGCCCGAATCAGAACAAGGTAGGAAACTCAAAATTACTCAAAGTGGTTATGCTTGTGAGTGTTGCAAGCATCTGCTTGGTTGTATTATTGTGCTTAATTTCGTATGCTACCAAAAAAGAGCATCGAAAGCAAAGCCTACTTCAGATTCATTATTTCTTAATCAATTCACAAGGATTACTTATGCAGAGCTTCTCGAGGGATCTAACAGATTTTCAATTGACAATTTAATTGGTATTGGAAGTTTTGGTTCTATGTATAAAGCAATTATTTCCCAAGCAATTGTTGCGGTTAAGGTAATAAATCTTCAACAACAAGGAGCTTTTAAGAGTTTCTTGTCTGAATGCAATGCCTTGAAAAATATTCGACATCGAAATCTCCTCAAAATCATCACAGCTTGTTCAGGAATCGACTTTCAAGGGAATGATTTCAAAGCACTAGTTTTGAATTCATGCCCAATGGAAGTTTAGAAGAGTGGTTACATCCAAAAAGAAATGGACAAGATGACTTGAAGAACTTGAACTTCATACAAAGGATGAACATAGCTATTGATGTTGCTTCTGCATTGGACTATCTTCACAACCATTGCCAACCGACAATTGTCCATTGTGATCTAAAGCCAAGCAATGTTCTCCTTGACGATGACATGACAGCTCATATGGCTGACTTTGGTTTAGCAAAGATTTTCTCAAGCAATACGAGCAATTTTTCAAAAAGCCAAAGTAGTTCTCTTGCAATAAAGGGATCAATCGGTTATATTGCTCCGGGTAAGAATCTTATACATACGAATGTCTCTTTAAGCGTTGGTCATTGGGGTTTTCATTTCATATTAAATGACATTTTCTTCTTTTTTTTAGTTAGCATCCATAACTTATTACATATATATCACCTTCACAGCTCATGCATGCATCCAACACTTCTAACAATGTTATGGTATATTGAATTCATATTAATAATTTTAAATTACTAGTTAATATATGACGTTCATTTAGTCCAAATTTGCTTCTACAGTATTGCACATCAAACTTATTTTGCCTACCTAAATTCAGGTTTTCTTTGAAAATCATTTTTATCATTTAATTTTATTGAGCAATTCATCGAACATGTGATATGATCTCAGCTCAATGTCAAATTTCTATTTATTTGTTCTCATCTAATGAATATAAATTACATGTTTAAAGAGGTAAATGTTTTATGACTTGCAGAATATGGAATGGGTGGTGAGGTGTTCATGCAACGAGATGTTTACAGTTATGGAATTTTGTTATTGGAGTTGTTTACTGGGAAGAAGCCAACAAATGACATGTTTCAAAGTGGACAAAGACTTCATGGTTTTACAAAAGCATCTTTACCTGAACGAGTTGCGAGCATTGTGGATCCATCCTTGTTGTTAGAAAGCACTAGCGAAGCTGTCAACATCGCAAACCAGAGTAATCGAAGGAATAAAGTGCAGAACTGTTTGGTTTCAACCATAAGACTGGGAGTCGCATGTTCTGCTGAATCCCCTGTTGAACGCATGAATATTGCAGAAGTCATCAATGAATTACATCGAATAAGGGATAATTATCAGGGTGTTGAAATTCATCTAATGTAATGGATAGACAACTATTGTTCGCTTGTGATATTTATGTGAGTTGAGTTTCTATTCCTAATGTAGCATGTTTCCCTCTCGTGTGCTTATTGTGTGAAATAAAATCATATATGTATTCAGCGTTTGTATGTGTTTGTGTATATTAATTTATTTCATTTGATATGATTGGTAGCACTACCATTAGATTGATTTATTTGCCAAAGTCTAGTAAAATGTTTGAAAAACTTGAATACAATACAAATGAAGTTGTACACATACTTCAAACATAATATACATCTGAGTGTGCATGTACATATGCAATCTGTCTAGAGAGCCAGGCCAGGTAAGTCAGGCATGCATCAGGGAATCTCAATAATCTCCATCATCTTAGAGATCCCCATAATTCACCAATCGAACACAATCACACACAGAAAGCCTCTCAATAAAATCAACCGAAGAGTCGATCCAATCTATCAGGTAGGTGGATACTGTTGTATGGTGAAATATCTCAAACAAAGGAGTTTAATTGAAATGATTATTCTTGTGTATTCAAGGAACCAAGAATTTTTGTTAAGGTTAAAGGCTCGAAAACTTTTAGCAATCAAGATTAAGGGTAATGTTTGGAGATGCAAGTTTTGCAGAAATCGCTCAATAAATTCAACATGGCAGATTACAAATAATCCTTCACTGCACTGTACAAATAGTGAGCAAACATATTAACAAATTTTCTCCATTCACAAACATTTATTGCTCACCAGCACATCAATAAAAATCCGATTTCCATACTGATCAGTATCAGTAGCATGACCTTATGCTGAGCAAGTGAATGACATGTTTAAGTGTGGCTAAATACATTAGCTCAAAATCAACAATACAAACACTAGCACAAGAAAACTCAAAAAAAAAAAACACAAGCAAATTACTAATATCGCGCATTATCTTTGCATGAATCTATTTAAACATTTTGAAGATTATAAACTTAACATAGCATGAGGCACATGCTCAATTGCTATTTATTATCCGAGTTAGCATCATCCTCTGATGCTCCACCCCAGTGTGCCTGGGCATGAAGAAACAATGTTTAGAGCTAATTACTATTGCTGATCCTCTTGTAGTTCCTCAATTTACAAATATCAAAGTCAGATCCAATATAAACGACAAGCCCGTAACAATACCATAATGCTAACACAATGTAATCTTCTTTTTCTTTTCTTATTTACTTCTTGGAACAGTTTGAACAATGTCAGTAGTTTCAATGTTTGGAACAATGGAGACAAATAAGATAGCAGAACAGGTTTTGGGAGGCACACAGATTTGATGAGCATCTCTTGAGAAAATAAGGAAATCCATGTACCTATTCTAAAGTGATGCCAAGAGTAGACAGAGCGGGATGCGGGGGTAGAAAAACTGGTCTCTGCTCACCAAGCCCCTATAACTTGGATTTCTAGTCCCTAGACAACTCAAGAAAACTAACAAGATAAGCCGGAGTTCAAATAGTCAGAATCAAAAGGGATGGATATCAGTGTCCCACAAATGGTTATTAAGAGAGCATTCATTTTCCATAATTCCGAGTCAATGAAGTGAAGTTTTGATTGGAGAAATTGCAGAATAAAGGAAGTTGAAACAGAACTTACCTCCAAGATGATGTTAGATTCCGTGCTTTTCTATCTAGCTGGATGTTCTCCACAGCATTTGAAGCTTGGATTACATCCTCCGAGAGCTCGTCGTTATCGAATCTCCAGTTATATTCATCCTTCTTGTAACCAGACATAGAAGACCCTGCTCTCCGATCTGAAATGATGGAAACATCAAGAAGGAAATTTTTCTAACAAAAAGACAATTGAATGTCAAAAATCAAATTGAAAATGAATGATTGGAAGACATACCAGATATCTGTGGACCTGTGCCAGGCCTACCACATTCATAAAATGGAATGCATCATTAGACAGATGTAAGAGAAAAGAAAAGGAGTGATACCTTAAGTACAACAATGTCAATTACTAAGTACATTAAGATTTAAGTTCACTAATAAGTATCGTATGCCATCAGGTGTTCTATGATACCTTCCTAGTGGAGGTAAGCCTCCAGCAACAGACGATGATGAAGGCCTCCTGGCATTCCTCGACTCTAAACCCCTTGCTTGAGATAATTTCTGCAAGGACATAATTCAGGACTGAGCATACAAGCTAGCTGACAAATATTCAAACTTAGCATCCTAATCTAGAGAGATGCACAATGCAGTGGGAAAAGGTGAGATTAACAATTGGCATGAACAGCCTTCCACACAGCACTTAACGACAATAACAGCAAAGGTTAGCTAGATATTGACCTGTCCTGTAAACTTGTCTCGTAAGGGAACAATATCCCTTAGAGAAACACCACCTACATTGAGCCTTGAAGTCCACTGTACTCTTACGTATTGTCTGCACTTAGTGTTGTGTTGCTCTCTTTCACGTGTTTGATTGATATTCCAGGATCAGGATGAAAGATTTACCCAAGTAGGATATAAAGATGAATTGATAAATCAATATATAGCAACATGAACCAAACAGCGAAGCATATGTTTTTCAATATCAAGACTATACTATTCCTATGAGTACATTACCAAATTACCAAGTTAGCAGTCTCAAGTTTAAATGAAAGTAGGCATTCAAGAGGTGCATTATAAACTTCAATTTGTAGTGTACTTGTATCTCCAAAAAAATTAGAAACCAGAGCGAAAACTTCCGCAAACATGAAATTAGAAATTTATGAGTTTAGGATCCAGTAATAAACCTCAAATTTCAAAAATCCTTCAAGAACGTCTAAAAGCAAAGGACCACTGTCCCCATTCCTGTTCAGATCATAACCATTCTTCACACTAAATTCTTTTAGCTCAGCTTTCCAAGAATCCTTTTGCTGCGAAGAAAAAGGAAAGTTACATCAAATAAAGCCTACACAGAAATTGGTCCTGAAACTACCATTACTGGAAGGGGGGAAGTAAAACAAATAAAATAAAAGTCAAGAAATTACTAAATTGCACTCAGGGAGATAAACTTTTAATGTGTGGCTTAGTTGCGCCCAGTCCATGTACTCACACATTAGTGCTGTCAGTAGTCTTCCTGCATGTAGCACATAAAACCAGCACTAAAGAATTACATATTAAAGATCCAATCAAAAGTTATTGCTAACTGATAGTGGATACATATGATGTGATGCCACTACCGACACATGCACAAATAAATTGCAGGAAAAACAGGAAGAAAAAAAAATCCAATTTAACACCAAAAATATTGAAATGACAAAATATGGTTGTCTCGTGAACAGTGTTCTAAAAATCGGTCTAGGCGGCGCCTAGGCGCTAGAAGGTGGAAACCGCCCAGATTAATGGCTGGGCGGGCAGTCTGGGCGGTTCTGGGCAGTCTGGGTGGGTCTAGGCTAGTCTGGGCGGGATCTAGGCGGGTCTGGGCGGGGTCTAGGCGGCCTAGGCAGACTCTAGGCGAGGTCCTTAATTTTTTTTATATTTTAATAAGGATGATTGTGTTCTTATTTTATTTTTCTTTCATATTTTTTAGAAATAAACTATTTAATTATTTTTTATTCAGTATATGTCTAAATGTAGCAAATGATGATTACTTAATGGAATTCTCAAAGGATCTGCCGGTACCAATTTTACTAATGTAGATTTTATCAAACATAACTGAGGTTATTCATGCAATTTGAAGAAAAATAAAAGAGTACACAAATTCAAATTTATATAAAGTACCCATCATGACCAACTTCAGTCATTTGAGTTTTAATAAATTTTGTTCACGATTGTTAATTTTTCATGTTTTTTAATTTTGTATATGTATATTGACATTAAATTAGATGTAATTGATAAAGTATTATGCTTAACTTTTGTAAATTATTAAAGTTATAATACAAACCTAAGACCGCTAGGCCCTGGGCGCTAGGCACCTGCTCGCCGCCCGCCCAGCGCCTAGCGATTTTTAGAACACTGCTCGTGAAGAATATCCTAAATATCAGTGCAACTACGCATTCACACATATATTAAGTCATGCATTGAGATTCAAACAATCTACTATAGATTCACAAGTGTAAAGCTTGCCAGTAAAGTAACCTCTACCTTCTAGTAGTGTTATCTGAAAAAAATAAACCTTGTTGATTTCCGCTGGACAATATTCCACAGAACCATCTAGGTCCAGATAAAAATAAGCAATTTCATAGAGGTAGAAACCTGAACCATAACTTTCCTTAACAAAAAAAAAAAGCCTGCCAATGTTCACTTATTACAAATTTATAACTACATCACCATCAAAGCAAATCCCAGAAACAACTTCAAGGTGGATGAACTCAGTTGCCACTACTATACGAGTTAGCATTTGCACTATTAAAGAGATAAATAAGAGTATAAATAAGAGTACGTGGAATCCCCTTGGCAGATCCATCTAGTTGCTTTGAAGAAACTGCACAAGGGAAACATTAATGGAGAAACATTAACATTGATGGAAAAAGAATGAACTTTTCTGCTGCTTTTGTTTCATGGAAATTGTTCCCCAGAATGTTTATTTTCCAAAATTTTAAATTTCCTAGTGTTTGTTTATGGAAAATTATAAAATTTTATTTTAAAAGAACCTCCTGGTGGAAAATCAACATACCAATTTTAATGGGATGTTGATTTTCAAATATTTTCCTTAGTTTTTTTTTATTCTCGTCATTTCAATTCTAAAACCACACCACCACGCCACAAGCAACATTAACACCACCACCATACCACAATGGTCCAATACCACCATGCCATAACCACTACCACCACCACTAATATTACTACTACCACCACCGCCACCACTATCACCAACATTGCAACAATTATCAACCCAACTGTTATCGCACAAGACAAATATTTGAACATTTGAAAATTAATTTCCATGACACAACCAAACAACATGAAAAGTTTTAGGGAAAATAAAAATCCTTGAAATTTTATTTACATAATCTTTTTTTTTCTTGAATATTTGTTTTTGGTGAGACAAACGGAGACTTCAGTGAATTGTCAATCTGACGGCACAAAGAATATTTGTTTTCTGTGAGACAAACGGAGATTTCAGTGACTTCAGTGAATTGTCAATCTGATGGCACAAACACATTCTGAGCATGTAGTTCACAAAACAAAAGTCCAACTAATTTAGTCAAAATCTGTAGTGAAATTGATTTAACATTTAATCCTGACTTCCATGATTTATGCTTAGAAGCAGAAAAATAATAAAATCAATTGTTAGCAATTTAGAGAGCTACCGATGAGTTGCCTCCCTGAATGTTGCCGCTTGGATGGGAGACGAGTTTTGGCATAATTCTTTAGAAGATGTAAAACCAACACTTAGGAAAGTATTTTGCTACCCTAAGATATAAGACCTATTGAGCTACAATCCTCAATTGAAGTTGCCCACTAGTTTAAGGAACGAAGTAGAATTTCATCTCCACCCTACGAAACAGTTTCTACTAAAATCATCTATGACCTACAAAAATTCAGCCTTAGCCAACTGCCTTCAATGGAAGAAATCTCGTGGAAATCAATTCAAACAAACTGCAACATCAGATTCAAGGTCATTTATTGTTGACAGGACTTCGACCAAAAAAATATTGGCCTCATTACCGACCATGATATAACTTTAGCTGGAAACCATTGAGCTGCAGTCTCCATGCCTCTTTCAAAGAATAATTCTTTGAATAGCTCACAAGATCAATAATAGACTCCTGAATTTCCACAACATATTATCAATGACCAAATAGTCTATGGAGTTGATAGTATGCATGTGATTCACAATTTCATGAACTAGCTTCCCTTAAACAGGCTATAGAAGCTGAGGAAGTAAGCCAGCTACTTCAAACAGTCTGGGCTTCTTTCAAGGAGAAAGAAGTTGAAGTGGAAGGCTGAATTATTTATTATAAAAAGAAGTGGACGACTAACACGGCCTTTATGATTCTTCTGTGGATGAGCATCTTGTGTGCAACTAATACTAACTGCTCTGAAGTTCATTTCCCTTTTAAAATCATTTGAAAGAATGACATTGTTCATCTGGGGTTTCACTTGGAATAGGCTCTCTACCAAGGAATTGGTGAGAACTTAGAAGAGGCATGCATATGGAGGAAGGTTGTGCTGTGTGGATTAATAGACAAAATGTAATTTAATTCTTTCATACAACTACTTATAAGAGGTGCAGCATCCCTTCCTTAGCTATTTCAATCTCCTGACTCTATTATACCAGATTTAATACCCATGTTGGAAAAATCCAGAGCACATGCAAAAGACATTGAAACCATTTTGTGGATATAACTCCATATGACTATCAGATACCCCACGATGATGAGTTTGAACCTTAGGAAGTCAGTGCTAGAGGTTTGACGCCTGGATACGGATATGGATAAAGATGACATGAGATTATATGAATGTTTAAAACACCTAGTAGCTAGTACACAAATACGGGTATGCATTATCATAAGTCCTAACATTATTTGAGCTCTGGAAGCATAGAACCTTTCCTGCCAAAGAAAAATGGCCAAGGGACTGAGATATGTTAGTTATCGCCACAGTTTGGTGTTTACTGAAAAGAGAAGCTCAATTTTTGTACACGGAGATCAAGTTATATGTTGTGGAAGTGGGGAATGGGTCCTTAAAGACGGAGGTTTTACTCATATTTTCCTAATTGGAGCAACCTGTTTATACCAAGTTTGCTTTGTTCAATCACGAGGTCACTCTTTTTGATGGACTATGCTCTCATAAAAAAAAATAGATTTATTAATAGCCTTTGGCAAATAGAAATCAATCATCTGCATTTTCTCATAAATAAATAAATCCAAATAAGTTGGGAAAAAACACTTTCAAAGGGATGGCATCAAACTGTTTTAAATGAATACAAAGGTCTACCTGAAGGAGAAGTATGAAGTTGCTTTGCACGGTCATTGCAGCTACCAAGTAATGCAGGCTGAACGTCATCCTCATTTTCTGCTACACGATCCTCCTCTTCAATTACCTCAAATACGCTTGCCCTAAGCTCGGCCTAGAAAGTCAAGATAAAGATAAAGCATGGCTAGAGTCGTTCAGATATCCAACTCACCATAAACCATCAAGAAAGTATGTAAAGCAATGATAGTTGCTGAAAATAGCCAATCACATTTTGCTTTTAATGTGAACTTCCACATACGCCCATTTAAAATTTTAAAAAGTCTAACCACCATTCAAATTATAAACTAGTTAGTTTGCGAGTTTTGATACACGCTGCCAAACTGATATGTGGTAGGAAACTTTCCTTAACAAGAATCTATCAAGCACAACCCCAGCGTCCTCACAGATATGCATTAATTGAGCTTGAAGAGTCGTGTCTTTCATTATCTAGAGTTAAGTATATCTAAACATAGGTATTCTAGAAGGCAACCTATATGATCGGGTGCTCGTGGGAGGAATATACAAGCCTATTTTTATGAAAGGTAAGTAATGCAAAGAGCACATAAAGCTATATGTGTTGCTTCAATAGTTGTACGAGGTGGCAGAGTTAACAATGAGAAGTTGGGATATCAGGATGCTCCCTAAAAATGTAATCATGTTCAAGCTTTGTGCTACCACCCTCTATTCCTCTCCCTCAGCTAACTCCTAAATTTCCAAATTTTTTCAAATCAAATCCTATTTCCCCTAAACGACCCCATAGCCAAAACATTCTCAAATCCCCAACTTGATCGTTCCCCAAATTAATACCCATTTCCTAATTCGATCCACAACTACTAAAAAAAACCCACATTTGCCCGAATTGATGGAAGAAAACACCGTACATAAATAAAAAGGAATCTTTTAGTAATTTCAACAAACATCTCTCACACCCATTTCGCAAAAACACAAACCCCAGCTCTAAAATCATAAAAATGACACAATTAACAAGAAAGAAAGCAATGGGATTGTTGTTGTTACCCTGATCTTGGCGAGAACACCCTTCTTCTCGAGGGTTCTAGTGACTAAGGTCTTGAGGTCCATCATCTCTCTCGTGTAATCATCCATCTTCTCCTTCTTGTGTCCCGTGCGTTCGTTCCCTGCCTGCAGACTCGGTTAGTTGGTTGCTTTGCTTGAAGGGTTTCCTCAAAAAAGCTTAACCTTTGAGAGAAGAAGAAGTAACAGCACAGTTACTGAGCGAAGCATCGGCAGCTGCTATATTGTTGTCGTTGTTAATGAGAGAGAGGAGAGTAACTTTAGCCAGCCATTGTTGGTGGCATTTTCTTAGTCTTGTTTCAGTGTTTTTACGTTTTTATCCATCTTCTTTAAAATACAACAAAGAGTAGAAATATAAAAAAAAAAAAACTCAAATATGTTCTAGAAAATGTCAGCAAACAAGGCTGATTAGAATTTTTGTATCAATTAAGTTGCAAGTTTATATTAATTTATTTTAAAGGTGGTTTTTATATATATATATTTTTTAAGTGCTTAGAAGCTAATTTTAAAGTGGAGTTGTATTAGGAAATACATTCTATTGTTAGGAAAATATCTTTCAATATTAGAAATACATTCTATTGTTAGGAAAATATATTTTAGCATATTGTGTTGCAAGTTTTATGGGGTTAGGAAACTTTCCGATGGCTAGTGATTTGTTTTCTTGGTTTGAGAGGTTTCCTAATGTATGGTGGTTTCCTATTGTATTTTACTACAATATTTATATTGCTGATGAATGAATGAATGAAAGGGGACAACATCGCCTTAATCTTGTCAAGTTGAAAGTTCTAAATGAGCTTCTAAATAAACTTTTTTTTTTTCAAATTGGGTCGTTGACCTTTTTTAATTTATTAATCCATGTTCGAAGGCTACATGACTGACCCTATAGAGTTAACCAAACCATGCCCGTAGGCTACAATATTGTTGTCACTTAATATTCTTCTCGCCTCCATGTCGCATAGAGACTTGTTTTCGCTCCGATCCATCGCCTCCACTTTGTACGAAGACTCGCTTTCGCTTCGCTCTGGTCTAGTCTATCTAAACAACTTGCATTCAATACTCAAAGGCTTATCAACGGCGGAGCACATATGCTCTTAATAATCGGGCGAAAACTCATAAATCATAACTGGCGAGTCTCGAATCCACGACCTCTCACTTTTGAATGAGTTGTTGCTGATTAGAAGCTGTAAAATAAAAAGTGTATTTTTTTGTGCTGATTTGAAGTTTTTTGACATTTTTATTTACCACAACTCTCCTGCCACTACAACCACTAATATTAACTCGCTTCTCTACCTACTTTATCTCCTCCAAACACTATGGAGATCCCCCTTCCATTACCACAAAACAACCATATATCCCTATCCATTCCTCATGAAATCTCAAGATAGAAAAAAAAAAAACAAAAAGGAAGGGAAGGTGGTGGCGACGATACTGCTCGTGATAGAGAGGAGGTAGAGAAGATATGGATGGTGGAAAAGATGGGTAGCACAGTAGTTATTACAAATTTATTGTGAAGTTATTATTTGAATGAATTTTCATTAAGCACTAAAAGGGTGATTTTTTGAAGTGGTTAGAAGCTAATTTTTAAATTGAGTTAGCTTTGAATAAACTATTTGTTTTGCTTTTGAATGAGCTGCCGATTGAAAGATGTAAAATAAAATGGTGTTTGTTTTTAGGTGTTGACTTGAACTCCATTTTTTCCCATCACTACAACTCTTACCGCCCACTATAAACTATCAACATTAACCCCATTTTTCGCTTGTTTTCTTTCATCCAAATACCATTGAGACCACTTTCCACCACTACCAGAAACCACCATATATCTTTATTCATTCCTTATATAATTTTCAATAGTGAAGAATAGGAATAGATGCAAGAGGAGCAGGAGAGGGTGGTGGCAACATTTCTCACATGATAAAGAGGATGTGGAAATAAGAAGGGATGATTACTAGAGAAGAAGGTAGTAGCACTCCTTATGAATTTCTTCACAAATGAGTATATTATTATTTACTTAATTCGCCAAAATATGAGATGCCATACGGCCTAAAATTGAAGATTAATTAAAAGATTTCGGTTCAATATGTGTTTGCATCACTTACAAGTGGTTATGCATGACTTAAAGTATGCCCAAACACTTGTATGAAAATCTAGTTAGTAGAGACTTGAAAATGAGCATATAAACACATCATTAGCAAGAAAGATAATCTCCCATGTGGTCCAAAGGATGGTTTAAATAAGAAAAAATGAATATGGACAATTTAGGCAAAAAGGTACGCATAAGCTTAGTGGAAGCATGCATGCAATTGATTGAGTACAAAATTAGTCTTGCAATGACATAAATAAATAAATAAAATCAACTTAAAAACAAAGACCAAAATATAAAAAGAAAATAATTAAAAAATTGATTGATAATTGCCGTCTCTTGAAATGTTAGACACTTGGCAAAAAGTAAAAATATAAAAAGACAACAATTGGAAAAATGATTGATAATTGCCGTCTCTTGAAATATACAAATCTAGCGGAATCAGTCCAACGATACCAAGTTTGCAAAAATTGATTGATCGAATATCTAATAAGAATTATTCGATAAAATATTGACACTACTGATCAAGCGCATTCCTTTGTCAAGATATAGTCCACTACTTCAACTGTATCAACAACCTGTATAGGTAACAATTGAAGACGACTTAGCAGAGCACTTCACTTTATAATGGTCGCGCAAGTTTGAATACGTCCATGCTTCTTGACTTGGAAGACTGTGGCCAATTGGAACCTGGTTTTACTGATCAATTTGATCATCAAATATTATTGATTAGCATGTCCCGATCAACTAATTTATAATTTGACACTACTAATTTGGTCCTATGTGCAGAAGTTTGTCTTGCACACTATATTATATATATCAACTAATCGATTTATGTTTTTCTTCAAGTCTCTTCCTTCGTTGTAAATTGCTTTTCCTGAAGAATAATGATGAGTTGGTCACGCTTTCCAATCTTGGTACTCATACTATTGCTATGGAGCAACATCAGTTCACGCACTACAATTGTCTTCTCCGATGTCAATGCTGCACCAGATCATCTGGCATTACTAGCCTTGAAAGCAAAGATTAACGATGATCCACTCAAGGCATTGAATTCATGGAACGACTCAATCCACTACTGTAACTGGACGGGGGTCACATGCAGTCATCGCCATCGTGACAGGGTCACAGTCCTAGATTTGGAATCAAAAAGGCTTGAAGGTACGCTCTCCCCCACATAGGAAACCTCTCATTTCTTCGAGAAATTAGGCTTGGCGAGAATTATTTTCATGGTCCAATACCCCAAGAAATTGGTCGATTGTCCAGATTAGAGGTCCTTTCTCTAGCTCACAATTCCTTTGATCATGAAATTCCTACCAATCTGACGCATTGCTCTAAAATTCACGTAATTGATTTACAATTCAACCATCTCTCAGGGGGGATTCCAATCGAGCTTGCCTCTCTAACAAAGCTTAATTCATTGCAACTTGTAGCTAATGAACTCAAAGGAAACATTCCATCTTTGCTAGGAAATCTCTCCTCTCTTACTGTTCTTCTTATTGGACAGAATTGTTTCACAGGAAACATTCCAGATGATCTTTGCCACATGAGAAACATAGAACAGTTTACTGCTTTTGGAAACAATTTATCTGGCAAAGTTCCTTCTTGTCTTTACAATCTCTCACGTATCATGGGTTTCTCAATTGCTGGTAACCGGATAGATGGAAGTCTTCCTTCAGATATTGGCCTTACACTTCCCAATCTCAAATATTTTTTAGTGGGAGACAATAAGCTCAAAAGTCTCATCCCATTATCGTTTTCCAATGCTTCAAGACTTGAATGGTTAGCACTTAATGATAACCAATTCACAGGACATGTTCCAAAAAATCTAGGAATGCTTCAAGGTCTTAGTAGACTACTTCTTCATTCAAATCAACTAGGAGGTGACTTACACTTTATCACTTCTTTAACCAATTGCACCAATTTAAAAGAGTTATATTTTAACAATAATTCTTTCAAAGGGTCAGTTCCTAACTCAATAGGAAATCTCTCCACCAAACTTACAGATCTAAATTTAGATCAAAATCAAATCTATGGAAGTATCCCAGCTTCAATTGGAAACCTTGTGAATTTGAGCATGCTTTCAATAGGATACAATAATCTTATAGGTGATATCTCCGAACTCATTGGCGTATTTCCACGAATGGTTCGAATGTATTTGCATGACAATGAATTCTCTGTACAAATTCCAGATTCCTTCAGTCATAATTCAACTAAATTAACCGTTCTAAGCTTGTGGGGAAACAAGCTACATGGAAAAATACCTCCTAGTCTTGGTAACTGCCAAAGTTTAACGGCCCTTGATCTCTCTGATAATATACTTGGTGGCACGATACCAAAAGAACTTCTTAATCTTCCATCTCTTTGGTACCTCCTCGACCTATCTAACAATGCACTGAGTGGTCCCTTACCATCAGAGGTTGGTAACTTGACCAATCTTGTGAACTTGGACCTCTCGGGTAACAAACTTTCTGGAAGTATACCAACCACGTTGGGTAGATGTTTGACGTTGGAGTACTTTTCCATTGGGCAAAACTTGTTTACAGAAAGTATTCCTCAGTCTTTGAGTGCTTTGAAAGGTATAAAACAACTCAATTTTTCTCACAATAAATTATCAGGGGAGATTCCACCATATTTGGAGAATTTTACTTCTCTAATTCAGTTGGATCTATCTTATAATGACTTCGAGGGTTCAGTTCCAAAGGTTGGCGTCTTTGTCAATGCAACTGCGGTTTCACTTACAGGAAATAATAAGCTTTGCGGAGGTGTTGTGGAGCTCAAATTGCCTTCATGCCAGAGTCACAACAAGGCTGGAACGTCACAATTTCTCAAAGTGGTTATGCTTGTGGTTGTTATAAGCATCTGCTTGGTTGTACTATTGAGCTTAATTTGCGTGTGCTATCGAAAAAGAGTATCAAAAACAAAGCCTACTTCCGAGTCATTAATTATTAATCAATTCACAAGGATTAGTTATGCGGAGCTTCTCGAGGCAACTAACAAATTTTCAATTGACAATTTAATTGGTATTGGAAGCTTTGGTTCAGTGTATAAAGCAATTATTTCCGAAACAATTGTTGCAGTTAAGGTAATAAATCTTCAACAACGTGGGGCTTTTAAGAGTTTCTTGTCTGAATGTAATGCCTTGAAAAATCTTCGACATAGAAATCTCCTCAAAATCATCACAACTTGTTCGGGAATTGACTTTCGAGGGAATGATTTCAAAGCACTAGTTTTTGAATTCATGCCCAATGGAAGTTTAGAGGAGTGGTTACATCCAAAGAAAATCAGACAAGATGAATTGAAGAACTTGAACTTCCTACAAAGGATGAACATAGCTATTGATGTTGCTTCTGTGTTGGACTATCTTCACAACCATTGCCAATCGACAATTGTCCATTGTGATCTAAAGCCAAGCAATGTTCTCCTCGATGATGATATGATAGCTCATGTGGCTGATTTTGGTTTAGCAAAGATTCTCTCAAACAATACTTGCAATTCTTTGCAAAGCCAAGATAGTTCACTTGCAATAAAGGGATCAATTGGTTATATTGCTCCAGGTAAGAATCTTATACATATGATATGTTTCTTTAACCCTTGGTTATTAGGTTTTTCATTTCATGTGAAAACGATATTATCTTCTTTTGTAGTCAACATTCATAACTTATTACATATCACCATCACTTCGTTAGTACTTCAGTATTTCATATCAACTTATTAAATTTGCCTACCTAATTTAAGGTTTTCTATGACAATCATTTTCACCTTTTTATTTTATTGAACAATAAATGCATATATAAATGGTCTATGTAAAATTTCTATTTGATTTCTTCACATTTAAAGTGCTTAAATTACATGTTTAGAGATATAAATTTTTTATAAAATGCAGAATATGGATTGGGTGGTCAAGTGTCCATGCAAGGAGACATTTACAGTTATGGGATATTGTTGTTGGAGTTGTTTACTGGGAAGAAACCGACAGATGACATATTTCAAAATGGACAAAGTCTTCATAGTTTTGCAAAAATAGCATTACGTGAACGAGTTGGGAGCATTGTGGATCCAACCATATTATTAGAAATCACTGACGAAGCCATCAACATTGCAAACCAGAGCAGTCAAGGGACTAGAGTGCAGAAGTGTTTGATTTCAGCAATAAGACTGGGAGTGGAATGTTCTTGGGGATCCCCTGCTGAGCGTAAGAACATTGGTGAAGTCATCACTAAATTGCATCATATAAGAGAGCATTTGGAAGGTGTTAGAACCAATCTAGAGTGAAAACATATCATCGGGATAGTGCTTTGCGCGGTAGTTTGTACGAGTGGTAAAATTTGCTTGTTTCGCTAGCTAAAAGAAGCATACTCATTTGGTTGTGAGCTTTGTTTGTGTTTCCAGAATTTTCATAGCTTTACTATGTTCTTGTTGTTTGTTAAATTTATCAAGTGTATACATCAAATAAGGAAGATTAAAGTCTTACAAAGGACATGTTGTTCTAGATCCATGGCTTAGAATCTAGCTAGTAAATGTTCGAATTTCTTGCAATTGTTTTGTCGAGACATTCAAGATTTCCTATATTGTAGTGAAGGGGATACAAGACATGTCCCACATCTCCCACAAATTTAGCATTGGCACGTCAAAATGTTTCAAGCACAAACCACACGTTTATTCAATGAGAGCTCATAATAGTGTGGATATCAAGAGTTGGCTAGCAAGGCAGTTGAGCGCTGGATTGTTCTATGACGGTCGCAAATTCAGACAAGATCTGGCTAGCTGAGACAATATAGATGTTGTGAATTATGAAAGATTTCGACCGCATCTTTGGATATTTTCTAATCAAAAAAAATTGGGGGACTCGTGGCGTTGTGGACGTTATAGCTCATTAAAACCTTCAACAAGAGACCCGAAACTCCAAGCTTAACAATTTGAGTTGTTTAATTAGAGCATTACATTGCTAGACACATACGGTTAAATATATAAGGTTTCAGAGAAACATTTTCCCTAATTTTTTTTTTTTATCAAATTTACATAAACTTGTTTTGTTGTCTCAATGCTCTCGAGCTTTCATTAGGGCAAGCACATACTATAATGATGTTGAGCATATTCAACTCAGATATGATAGAAACAATTTTAATTAGACACATATCACCATCACTTCATTAGCATTTCATCTGACACTTTTAATGATGTTGTAGCATATTCAACTCAAATATGATAGAAACAATTTTTAGTTACTTTGTAAAACATTTCACGCTCGCTTAGTGAAATCTTTATTTTTTCAGTATTTCACATCAACTTATTAAATTTGCCTACCTAATTTAAGGTTTTCTATGACAATCATTTTCACCTTTTATTTTATTGAACAATAAATGGTCTATGTCAAATTTCTATTTGATTTCTTCACATCTAAAGTGCTTAAATTACATGTTTAGAGATATAAATTTTTTATAAAATGCAGAATATGAATTGGGTGGTTAAGTGTCCATGCAAGGAGACATTTACAGTTATGGAATATTGTTGTTGGAGTTGTTTACTGGAAAGAAACTGACAGATGACATGTTTCAAAATGGACAAAATCTTCATAGTTTCGTAAAAACAACTTTACCTGAATGAGTTGGGAGCATTGTGAATCCAACCATGTTATTTGAAATCATTGATGAAGCTGTCGGCATTGCAAACCTGAGTAGTCAAAGGACTAGAGTGCCAAATTGTTTGGCATCAGCGGTAAGAAGAGTAGCCTGTTCTTTGAGACCCCCTGTTGATCGCAACAACATTGGAGAAGTTTTCACTGAATTGCATCATATAAGAGACCATTTGCAAGGTGTTAGAATCCATCTAGAGTGAGAAATAGACCATTGGTATGGTACATTGCTCGGTTGCTTATATGAGTGGTAAAATTTGTTTGTTTTGCTATCTAAAAGAAGCGTTCTCACTTATTTGTTGTGAAATTTGTTTATATTTCTAGAATTGTCATAAATTTACTATGTTCTTGTTGTTCGTTAAATTTTTATTAAGGGATACTTCCTATATAACATAACGTATGATTCAAGTCTTTCAAAAGAGATATTTGATTTGGTACGAGTGTTTTGTTGAGGAGGCATTGAAGATTCCTGAAGTGGAGGTTATCCAAGTTCATGTTGAGGAGGCATTGAAGATTCCTGAAGTGGAGGTTATCCAAGTTCATGAAGCAGAGTATAATTGGGGTAATGAAGCGTCAAGGTGAGGTTTTAGAACTCAGCAATGAAGAGGCGGCATATTCGCAAGGTGTGAGGTTCATTCAAACTAACACATGTACATAACGCCTTTGTTAGTAAGGATCAACTCTTAGACACCTACCAAATCCATATCATGAAGTGTTAGCCATGCAATTTGTTGGAGATGTTGGACCACAGTGTTTTTTCTTAAATTTGTAAGCTCCACTTGTTATTTCCCGGGGCATCTGATCACTCCCTTTGTTTGGACAAAGCTGCACAAGAGTTTGTTTTTGGTTAAATAGAGTACAATGTGTATCATTGAGTTTTAAGGAGTTGTTATTTCAATTCATTGCATCTTAACAGGACATTGATCTTAAGGGCTCTTGAGAAACCCTTTTTTTTTTTTTTTTTTCAAAAAATGAATAATCTACATGAAGTGAGTTGAGAAACTACAAGTATTTTGAATTAGAAGAATGAAGCTTATTCTGTATTTGCTTGATTCATCTAGGCAGCAACTTCACAGACCAACTTTTGTTAATACTTTTTATCATCACATAGATCTTTTCCAGAGCAGTAGTTGTCGCTCTTTAATCATGTTTTCAGTATGTTTTGTAAAATAGCCCGAGCTGTTTCTAAAAGCTGATTTATCAGGTAAGATAATAATAATGGACACAAAAAGAAGACTCAGATTGTTTTCATTGTCTACTAGTTCTGGAACCTGATTAGGCTTTTCGCATCTCCCTCAACGACTCCAGCATTATTTGGTGGTGGCTTATTGGGATATGTAATGTATGATTGCACCCACTACTACTTGCATCATGGGCAGCCCTCGAAAGAAATGCCTCGACAATTGAAGGTGAGTTGAAATCATGTAGTAGTTTACTTGGAAAGGTACTTTGATGTACGACTTACATGAAGATTTGTAAAAAAAGTCTAATGTTAATGATTGTGTTGTATTTTGCAGAGGTACCACTTGAATCATCATTTCAGAATTCAGAATAAGGGCTTTGGAATTACATCTTCACTATGGGACAAGGTATTTGGGACGCTTCCTCCGACAAAAGCTGCAGCTAACAAAAAATAGTCTTGCTCAATTGAGGACAAAGGAATGGAGGTAATCAAACTCCACTGAGATATTGAATTCATTTTTGAAGTGGGATGGAGTTGTCTGTGATGATTGTTAATGTAGTCGGGTTGCGTGCGGCCTGGACTGCGGTGTGGCAGTGGCGAGATGGTGGACGGACGCTGTCGCGCAGCAGTGCGGGCTGTCCTGTTTCAGTGCTGCTTGCGCACGCACTCTGACTGAAACTTGCTGCGGCCTGGGCTGACTGCGAACTGGCTGCTGCGGCCTGGATTGGCTGCGGCTTGTTTGCTGTGGTTTGGTGAGGCAGTGTCGAGATGGTGAGAGGGTATCTGGACGCTGTTGCGCAGCAGTTTCAGCGTGAAGTTTTCAGCGGGCGCGTGAGTAAAAGCCTGTACATTCTCTATCAAATTGTTTCTTGTTTGTCAATGTGAATGCTATGTACTCTTCATATTTGTCACCATTTACACGGTTCACATGATATATCCAGAAAATGTTGATTGACCTTAGTAGTAGTAAGCTTTATGGTATCTTGAAAAGTAAAACAAAGGCAATCTAGAGAAGAAATCTCATCCCTACTGAATGTGAATCACATCTGTTGTTGTCTGCCAATTACATTGTGTCAGCAGTTTACATACTGATAAAGAAACCTGCATGAATCATAGGAACACAAACCATGGTGGTGCATGCAAATTAGTTTCAATACAATATGCAAATTTTGTGTCGTAAAATTGATCACGCGTCTTTCTGTTTACTTGTCGGCTTTAATCATACTATTTTCGTTGGTGCTCTACTCAACACTGTTTGAAACTTTTCCTTTAACTTTGTAGACTCAAGGCTACTGGGAATAACCTCAATATGAGATGAGATGGCTTTGAGCTTTCAGTGTGTAACATTGCCAAAGGGTTATTTGGTAGAAAATATATCTCTAGGTTGATTTGAATGATGAAAGAAAAGTCACATCTCTATTCTTAGTATTTAGAAGGAATCAAATATATGAATGATTGCCTTTCACATAAGCAAGGCTGGTTCAAAGATAGAACAGCTTGGTTAATTGTTTGTAACATTTTTTGCATGGTCCAATGCTCCAAATGCAATATGTAGATTTCTTCTGATTGCTGGAAATTCTATACTGCTACAGTTGTGCATATGATGATGTCCTCATCTGCTTACTTTTTCTGTTATTAGCAATTATTTTTTTACCAATTTTCTAAAGATCACACTCTTGTTTGAAATACTATGCATTCTTTGATAAACTTTTCCCATTCTTGCAGGTTTCTGTACTTCTAGATAATTTAGACATAGAAGATGTTAACTCAGTTAATTTGAAAGCTGCAGCTTCTGCTGCTCTCCTCCTTTTGCCTCCCGAGTTTTCTGAGGTTGCTTCATGATTACTTTGTCCCCCAACCAACACACACACATACATACATGTATTTTTTTTTCTTCTTCTTCTTATAGGCCGTGTATTATTTCCCATATGCAGGAAGAGCTGTATGTGAAAATATGTGGTCTCTCATATATGGGCGATTTGCGGATGCTATTTGCAGAAGACAGGAATAAGGTAAGATCTACAAGAAAAATAAGAAAATAACAAAAGTAATCGGTATCCAAAGACTAAATTTTTTTTTGAAGTAGCACGAGTGAACGACATGAATCTCTATGTGCTGGTGACCAAGTATGCTTCCTGTGTAGAATGCAACTTATATGAAATATTAGGATGTGTAGATTCAGCCGAGATATATCTCTGGAGATATAGCTGGTTTTATGGCTTGCACTATGGGCTGCTTAGGTTTCTATAACGAGTTCAAATAAGCTAAAATTAAGAAAGGGATTTTAGATTTTCTCACGAGCTTTTGGCTAAGCAGCTCAGCTGCAATCCATCCCCTCCCCCAGTTGTGAGTTTCACTTGAGAGTTTGATTTCTAGAAAAAGCAATACCACAAGAAAGGAAGATAAAAGAAGAAGAGCAAATGCAGAAGTATATTGGAGGAAAAGAGAGCCTACCAAATGGAAAATAGAGAAATGGCAAAGAAATGGAGAGATTGAGATGGAGAATCTCTTCACTATAGAGGAAGAGAAGAAATGCAAGGGAGAGGGGGGAAGAATGAGTGGGGTGGTGAGGGGGTTTAAATAGGCCAGGCATCCCTCCTTTTTCACCTGTCACCTGTTCAAAAGGTCTTTTTTGTAAGGTCTGCCATTTGTCATAAAATATAAGTTATCCAAAAATCTGTAGAAATCTATAAAAGTTTTTTTTTTTAATCCAAATCTTTCATAATCTCTTGTCATAAAAGTAAAACCTTAAAAAAAAAAAATTCTGACAAGTAGTAAATCTTGAAAAATCTAGTTAGGAATTAAAGTGAGTCTATATTTAGATTATAGTGTGTTGGTAGGAAAGATAAACACGTGTAATTCGTGTATATCTTGTAATTGCAAAGTTTCTATAAAAATGGAAATGTGATTTGTAAACTCATGGTGGTTTTCAATGCCATTCTGATTTTCCTTTTTTATGTTCTTAAATTGATTGATTTTCCCATCCCGCCACCTCCCTCCCCTCGCTTATTTCCTCGCCCACTTCCTCGACATTTAGAATTTCTGATTCAGTTTAGCAAGCTAGTTATAACCAGAATCAATATGATGAAAAAATTGAAGTGATAACTTCACTTCCTCGACATTTAAGCATAAATGACTCTTTCGTTTGTGATTTCAAGCAAATAGGATAAAAAGTCTTATCTAATGTAGTAATGGTGCCTGTATTGGTGGATTTGTGGGTTGACGTTGTTTTGATAAGTCTGGGACTCTTACATCGGACGACATGGTATGTTATGATGTCACATGATCAAGTTTTAGCTTATGTAATTGATGATATATACTGTGATGGATGTAATGGATATATGACAATGTTTTTTAGGAGTTCCGTGGAGTAGAATTTTTTTTAGGAGCATATAATCCGATCTAGTAGAATTTTTTTTTCAGCATGAAACCTATATGTTGTTGATGATGATACTTCTACTTGTGCTTTTGCTACAACTTATTGTTACACCCAGGTCCAGATTATATGCAATAAAGTACTTAAAGAGTATCTATGTTGTCTTGTTTCAATAACTGTGCAATTATAGGTCATGTTTGTCTGTCATTGGTTTATTAGCAATCTTTATAGGTCATGTTTGTCTGTCATTAAGTACTGACTAATTTTTATACTGCAGGGCTCTGAAGGTCTGAGCCAGTACGGGCAGCAGTATGTTGGACAGGAGAATGCGCATACATTGCTTGTTTCTGGGGTGCAAAGTGTGTCGTTGTATCAACCATCACCGGTGCCATATACAAGCAACTACCAGGTGCTGCATTCTCATCATTTTCAGTATATTGAACAAGCAACTACCGAAAGAAATGGGGCCTGTTCCTAAGGGCATCAATGTATTTTCTTACATTATAACTAGGGCGATTTGTATTGTTGGAAAAAACATAGAGAAATTCTTTTGTTTTAGATGCGAGCGAAACCTGATATAACAAGCTATGTTCCATTTGTTCAGGTTAATCCTGTTATTGTACATTAATTAATGCTATTTGTTTACATGTTTTTGTTTGGCGTCAAAACTTGACAAGTTCCTTTTTACGGTTGATTTTGTATTTATCTAGCATATAGTTTGGTGGTTCTTATTCGTGTCGGAGGCATGACACAAACTATAGTAAGGACTGATTTTGCAGGTGCCACGGCTGTGATTTTGCTGCAGCAGCAAAAAAAAAATATAATTTTTTTTTTCGATTATATTAACTTGCAACGGTGTAAAACCGTTGCAACCAAACAAATTTTTTTTTTTTTGAATTTTCTTTTAATTGCCAACGGTTTCACACCGTGGTTCCATATTGCCACGGCTAAACACCGTTGCTAACACCTTTGCCACGGTTTAATTTACACTATTTAGCCACGGTTTCTAACCGTTTCCATAGTTAGCCACGGCTAATAACCGTTGCTACTTTTAGACACGGTTTAAAACCGTTGCAAATAGATAGACTTAGCCACGGTTCACAACCGTTGCCATGGTTAGCCACGGCTATAAACCGTAGCTATCTTGGTAGCCACGGTTTATAACCGTTGCTAATATTTACACGTTGTAACCGCTTAGAACCGTTGCTAATGTAGCCACGGCTTTAAACTGTTGCTAGTTTAATTGCAACGGTTTATAACCGTTGCTAATTTCTGCAAATAACGCCCCCCCTTCAACCATGAAACCGTTGCTACAATGTTTAGCAACGGTTTTTAGCCGTGACAAAAAATTTTGCGACGCCCCTGTAGTCCACGGCTCTTAGCCGTGGCAATGTCTTCCGCCCACGGTATAAAACCGTGGCTAATGGGGGTTTTTGGTGTAGTGGTAGTGACCAACATCCTATGAGGAATATAAGTGATTAGATATGTCTTAATAAGTGACGAGGCATTTTGAGAACATTTGAAAAGTTGAGTTTAGTTCGTTAAAAAAAAAAAAAAAAAAAAAAAAAAAAAAAAAAACCATACCCGGGCGGTGTCTAAATTGAGGACAATATCGTTGCTCGAGACATATCGTGTAGTGGTGGTGCTGAGGGGCTTCGCTTCTTCACCCCCTAGCACAATACAATTATCATGTGAAGTTCTTTCAATAAGTGTTTCCAACGTACAAACAAACTAGGGGGTGGTATTCAATTACGATTTTTAATGGATTGGGAAGGATTTTAAAATCCATTAAAATTCAGGGGTATTCAATTAAGGATTTAAAATAAACATGTAATTCTAGGGGTATTCAAATACCGATTTTAGAGGATTGTTTTAAAATCCATCAAAATCAAGGGGTATTCAATTCATGCTTTTCAAAAGTCTACCAAAATCAGGGGGTATTCAAATTGTGGATTTTAATGGATTTGTTAAAGTTGTGGATTTTGAAGGATTTGTGAGTGTAAAGTATATATAACAAACGTTATTCCAAATCCAACATTCTCCCCCTCATATTTCAATGGATTTGTATTGGCTATTATTAAATAACACTACCATTTTCGCTGAAGGACGCCACCATCCAATTTTTTTGTGATCGGCTGAAGGACACCACCACCTTTCCTTTTCTTCTCTTTTCACAAGAGTAGCACCACCTCATCTTCACACAATCATGCCCTACCACCGCTGGCTGAACCACCACTCGCACTTCCTCTTCTCATTTGTTATTGTTCTTCTTTTTTGTTATTATTCTTCGTTTTCTTTTCATTTCTCTTCCTCTTATTTTTGCTTTTTCTTGTTCTCTCTTCATTTTTTTTGTTCTTTTTTTCCTTGTGATTTCTTCTTCTAATTTTTTTCCTTCTATTTTTTCTCATCTCTTCTTCTTTTTCCATTTTTTTCTTCTTTGCTTTTGCGGAGGTTTCTACGAGTAGAGGTTCCCCACTTGCCAAAACCTTCGCAAGGGCAAAAAGAAGAAAAAGATAAGAGAAAAAGAAAAAAAAAGTGGAGGAGGAGGAGAAGAAGAAAAAAAAAGAACAGAGAAGAAGAAGAAGAGGTGAGGGGACAAGGTTGAGAATAAGAAGATGAAAATGGGTGGAGGTGAGATGAGAGGTGGCGGTGGTGATTGAAGAAGAAGAAGATAGGAGGAGAGGTGGCGTTGGCAGAGATAACAATTTGAAGTAAAATAGTTATTTGTATTACTTTTGGACCATCTTCAATGTATTTGAATTTTTTTTAATTTGAAGTAAAATTCTCGTAACATACAAACAATTGTTTAACTGATGTTTTGAGAGATTTTTAATAATTTGTGTTGGCATAGATATCAATGTAGGTGATGTTCTTTCATTGTTTCCTATGACTAAGAACATATTTATACAAATTCATTGAATTTATAAGAATCCATAAAAATCCATAACAAACATTTTATAAAATCTACAAAATCCAATAATTTAAAATCTATCAAAATCAGTGGATTTTGTAAAATCATTTGAAACCTTTTAAAATCTATGAGATTTAAAATTTTCATATTCCATTCAAATCCCGAATTGGATACCTCCACCTAAAACTTTGAGAACAAAACTGAAGCTGTTAAACTATCAGGCGCCATATTATTAATATTGTAAACTGAAGGGCTTGCCTTTCAAAAAAAAAAAAAAAAAAAAAAAAAGTTATCATGTGAACTGTGAAGTAATCTGAAGTACTCGAGTAGTCGAGTGTCTCTCTCACATGCAATCATTTGAGCTCCAAATTTTTTCTAAAATTTGGTGGTGTTCTAGTGTGATATTTAGATAAATTTAGGATATAATTTCCTTTTTATAATTTTAGTGAATCACATAAACCAACTCAGAGACTATACTAAACCAAAGTGCAACACAAAGGTTAAAGTGCGTACTACTAAAACAAAAACGTAATATGAGAGAACTCAATTATGAAAAGTGTGTGTGGGTGTGCTTTGGTTTGGTATCAATGTGACGGATGATGATGACGAAGAGGAAGAAGTGGGGCGTTGAATAATGATGACATGAGAGTGAGTTCTGGGAAATCTCATATTTTCTCTTCTACTACTTCTCTTTCGCTTCAACAAAAAATTCGTTTTTGAAATTTTTCAATAAGAAAAAGGCAAAAAAATTAAAAAATCATTTTTGAATGCGTGAGAAAGGGTTTGCTAAAAAGTTAATGATAGCCTGATTGCATAGTTAAGACTATGGTGATTTAATCCCCACGTCTTAAATTTTATACCTACCAGTCATGAACATGGCGGATGATATCTTATTCCACCAGAAACTTACAAGAATAATAATAATATGAGAATAATTATAATCGGTGTTAAGGGATTACATCGATCAAACCTCAAAGCCAAACTCTTCCTATGTTTATATGATGACAGATTCATTGATTTTATTATTATTCTTGTAAGTTCCTGGTGGAATAGGATATTATCTAACACCAGGTTCATGACAGATTCCTTGGGAGTCGAGGCTTGCTATTTGGCGCGAATGGTTTAGGGTCTGCTAAAAAAAAATAGAGAGGGTATTTTGGCAGAGAGAGTGTGGTACGCTCTTCTCTTGGGGTTGGTTATAGACCACTCACTTTTCCGCTTTCAATTTTAGGATCCTTCGAGCTGACCATAATACCATATTTTTTTCAGTACAGTTGATTCCGTACTCATCAAATAAATTCCAGATTTTCAATCAACAAGATTTATTTGGAGTTCATCGTAAGTTTCTTGACAAATGAGTATATTATTACTTAATTTCGTCAAAATATGGGATGCTATATGGCCTAAAATTGAAGAGGAATTAGAAGTATTCAATCCAATAATATGTTTGCATGCATCACTTACAAGTGGTTATAAGTGTGCCCCAACACTCATAGTTGGTAGACTTGAATGTGAGCATATAAATTTTGTATCCACCTGTAAATCATAAGCCTGGTGGAAATATGTATACACAGTTTAGGCAAAAAAGTATGTATGCAAAAGCTTAATGGAAGCATGCATAGAAAACAATCAACTAAAAATAATGACTTAAATCAACTAAAATTTATACACGTACAGTCAATCAACTAAAAAACAAACACCAAAACATAAAAAGAAAACAATTATAAAATTGATTGATAATTGCCGTCGGTTGAAATGATAGAGATTTGGCAGAAACTGTCCAACAATACCAAGTTTTCAAAAATTGATTCATCAAATATAATAAGAATTCTTTGACAAATTAATATTGGGACTGATCAATGGCATTCCTTGGTCTAGATATAGTCCACCACTTCTTTAACTGTATCAACAACCTGCAGAGGTAACAATTGCTGATGACTAAGCAGTGAACTTTATATGAATGTATTATGAAGATCATCAATTAAAATTGCAGAATTCAACATATCAACTTACTAAATCTGCTGGAAATTTCACATGGTTATCTTTTCCATTGAAAACCTCGTCCTCATCAAAATAGAGAACCAAGGATGTTCTGCCTGAAAAAATATATTAGCGTCGCATTCAACTTATTGAGATCATGCATTGAGTAATGCAGGCCGAACACCGTCCTAATTTTCTGTAAGTACGGATCAAGGTTAACTACAAAGAAATGACAAGAATTCGGAAATATCCCAAAGACGGCATTTAGGTAAAATACCAAGACTACATGCTTGTCAATACCTACATAGAAATGACAAGAATTCTGAAATATTCCAAAGACGGCATTTAGGTAAAATACCAAGACTACATGCTTGTCAAATTGTATTTAGGAGCAAGGACAACGACCAATGAGCATTTGGGATATCATGGTGCCAAAAAATGTTCACCTTTTCCCATTTCCTCTAAGCTTTTACAGTTTATGAAAGGAGCATCTGCAGTGTTCTGCTCTTGTTGCCACTCGAGATTTGATGAAGAAAAATAGACAGATTTGATGGTGCCAAAGATTTGATTTCTTCAAATTTAATGAGCGTAAATTACTTGTTTATAGTTGTAAAATTTTTATGATTTGCAGAATATGGAATGGGCGGTGAGGTGTGCATGCAAGGAGACGTGTACAGTCACGGGATATTGTTAATAGAGTTGTTTACTAGGAAAAAACCAACAAATGACATGTTTGAAAATGGACAAAATCTTCATAGTTTCCCAAAAGCAGCTTTACCTAATCGAATTGCGAGCATTGTGGATCCAACCATGTTGTTAAAAAGCACTAGCGAATCTATCAACATTGCAAAGCAGAGTGATCGAGAGACTAGAGTGGAGAAGTGTTTGGTTTCAATGATAAAACTGGGAGTTGCATATGTTCTTGGGAATTTCCTGTTGAACGCATGAAGATTGCAGAAGTTGTCACCAAATTGCATCATATAAGAGACCATTATAAGGTGTTAGAATCCATCTAGAGTGAGAAACAATGCATCAAGATGGTGTATTGTTGGTTGTTTGGACAAGTGGTAAAGTTTGTTTGTTTCGCTAAAGAAGCATATTACTTATTGTGAACTTTGTTTATGTTTATAGAATTGTCATAGATTTACTATGTTCTTGTTGTTTTAAAATTCTCACCAAGGGATACTTCTTGTATAATGTGAAGATATCAAATAACGTATGATTCAAGTCTTAGAAAGGAGATGTTTGATTTAGTACAAGTGTTTTGTTGAGGAGGTATTGAAGATTCCTAAAGTTGAGGTTATCCATGTTCATGATGCAGAGTATAAATTGGGGCAGTGAGGCATCAATTCAGACACCACCAATTCCATATTTGTGAAACATTGGTCCCTTTTATGTTGACATTGTCACTTAGTACGTACAGGCATTACAACTGAATTTTGAAGCCAAAACGCATAAACAAACTAAAACTTTGAGAACAAAACTGAAGCACTTCTGAGTACTCCTTAATATTGTTTCTCGAAGTGTTTTGAGTTGCCTAAGTCTCTCTTCATTTGGATTCATCTCTGCTGCTCCAAAGCTATTCTAAAACTCTGTAGGTTTTTAGTGTTATATTAAGAGAAATATATGACATAATTTCCTTTTGTGATCATTTTATTGAATTAGTCGAGATTAAACTAGACAAAAGGGAAACACAAGGGTCAAAGCACACACTAGTAAAACAGAAATGAAATACACAGATAGATTGAAATTTAGGGCGTGTTTGATTGCATGGAATCCTATGCCATGAACTTCATGAGAGGACCCATATATTTTAGGTAATTTGAGATATAACTCCACATCAATTAGATTTTGTTATCAATTGTGAGAATGAAAGTCCTATGAACATGAAAATCACATGCCTTAGGTGACCAAAAGTGTGATTTTCATGTTCATGAGACTTATATTCCCACCATTGATCACAAAATGATGGTCAAATAGTGGATGTGAAGTGATATATTAATTTAGCCTAAAATAAAGGGATCTCCTCAGGAATTTTCATGGCATAAACTTTCATACAATCAAACACACCCTTAATCGAACCTAAAAAGACTTGTAGGAGATTTTTGAGGTGATGATTGCAAGAGATGCTCTAGTGGGAAAGTAATGACTAGTTAGCAAACATTAGTTATATTGTGGACATCGTTTTATGCTCAATGAGCAAAATCATGTCCACACAAGGCAATGGCACTTATAATATTCCATGGTTTCCAATTGACTACAGGTTGATACCTTTTTTTTTTTTTTTTAGTACTAGGATTGTTATTACTTGAAAAAATCTTTTACATCAGTCGAAGGTACCTGACGATTTTACCCGATAAAAGAACCAAAGGACATACATCATAGCAAACCCAAAATAAATATTGACCAAACCCCTAGATCAATGTCTATACTTGCTGTTACTTTTCTTCATTCTAGACGATCTTCAAGAAAATACCTTGATGTCTTTGAAGTCCGTCGCATCAAATCTTTTCGATAATCGAAGTTGGTCCGTCTTTAAACCTGACACTACTCTTGACCTAAAATTTTCTTCTTCTGAACGGATAGTATCCAAAATGTCGGTATCGGTCTCCATTTCGGTTTCCCTGTTAGCGTTACGAACCCCTTAACTGAAGGGACTAGTGAGAGCTCCAAAGCTTTTCTAAAATGCAATAAATGTTATATAAATTTGCAATAGACTTTTATTTTTTACAAGAAAAAATAGTAATAGCTTTGGTACAAAACTACAACTGGTCAGATATGCAGCATGATGCTCAAACTGAAGGGACTAGTGATACGTATAATAGGTAATTAGCCACCACCCCCTAGATTTCACTTATTAGCGTCACCAAGAACTGACGGTCAATGTCAGTTGACTGTTTGAAAGAGTTTTGTATGACAAAATTGCCGCTGCGAATCAAGGACCAGAATAGATTCTAAGACCAACGAAAAGACAATATCGAGAAAACCTTAATGGACTAAAACTGAAACATAATAAATCATTGCATATCATAAGAGAAACATAGGTATTCTAGAAGGTAACCTATATGATCGGGTGCTCGTGGGAGGAATATACAAGCCTATTTTTATGAAAGGTAAGTAATGCAAAGAGCACATAAAGCTATATGTGTTGCTTCAATAGTTGTACGAAGGTGGCAGAGTTAACAATGAGAAGTTGGGATATCAGGATGCTCCCTAAAAATGTAATCATGTTCAAGCTTTGTGCTACCAACCTCTATTCCTCGCCCTTCAGCTAACTCCTAAATTTCCAAATTTTTTCAAATCAAATCCTATTTCCCCTAAACGACCCCATAGCCAAAACATTCTCAAATCCCCAACTGATCGTTCCCCAAATTAATACCCATTTCCTAATTCGATCCACAACTACTAAAAAAAACCCACATTTGCCCGAATTGATGGAAGAAAACATCGTACATAAATAAAAAGGAATCTTTTAGTAATTTCAACAAACATCTCTCATACCCATTTCGCAAAAACACAAACCCCAGCTCAAAAATCATAAAATGACACAATTAACAAGAAAGAAAGCAATGGGATTGTTGTTGTTGCCCTGATCTTGGCGAGAACACCCTTCTTCTCGAGGGTTCTAGTGACTAAGGTCTTGAGGTCCATCATCTCTCTCGTGTAATCATCCATCTTCTCCTTCTTGTGTCCCGTGCGTTCGTTCCCTGCCTGCAGACTCGGTTAGTTGGTTGCTTTGCTTGAAGGGTTTCCTCAAAAAAGCTTAACCTTTAAGAGAAGAAGTAACAGCACAGTTACTGAAAGGAGTATCGGCAGCTGCTCTATTGTTGTTGTTGTTGTTGTTAATGAGAGAGAGGAGAGTAACTTCAGCCGGCCATTGCTGATGGCATTTTCTTAGTCCCTTCCATTACCACAAAACAACCATATATTCCTCTCCATTCCTCGTACAATCGCAAGATTAAAAAAAAAAAAAAGAGGAAGGGAAGGTGGTGGCGACGATACTGCTCATAGAGACGAGGCAGAGAACAGATGGGTGGTGGAGAAGATGGATAGCGTAGTTATTACAAATTTATTGTAAGGTTGTTATTTGAATGAATTTTCATTAATCACTTTGCAGGTGAATTTTTTAAGTGATTAGAAGTTAATTTTTAATCGGAGTTAAGCTGTGAATGAACTATTTGTTTTGCTTTTGAACGAACTACTAATTAAAAGATGTAAAATTAAATGGTGTTTGTTTTAGGTGTTGTTTTGAAGTCCATTTTTTCCATCACTACAACTCTTATCGCCACTATAAACCAACAACATTAACCCCTTTTTCACTTGTTTATTTTCATCCAAATACCATTAAAACCACTCCTAAAAACCATCATATATTTTTATTCATTCCTTATATAAATTTCAATAGTAAAGAATATGAACAAATGCAAGAGGAGGAGGAGGAGGAGAGGGCGGGGAGGGTGGTGGCAGTGGTGGCAACATTTCTCACATGATAAAGAGAATGTGAAAATAAAAGGGAATGATTGATAGAGAAGAAGGTAGTAGAACTCATTATGAATTTCTTCACAAATGAGTATATTATTATTTACTTAATTCGCCAAAATATGAGATGCCATACGGCCTAAAATTGAAGATTAATTAAAAGATTTCGGTTCAATATGTGTTTGCATCACTCACAAGTGGTTATGCATGATTTAAAGTATGCCCAAACACTTATATGAAAATCTAGTTCGTAGAGACTTGAAAATGAGCATATAAACACATCGTTATCAAGAAAGATAATCTCCCATGTGGTCAAATGATGGTTTAAATAAGAAACCAGTCTAGTGGAAAAAATGAATATGGACAATTTAGGCAAAAAGGTACGCATAAGCTTAGTGGAAGCATGCATACAATTGATTGAGTACAAAATTAGTCTTGTAATGACATAAATAAATAAATAAATCAACTTAAAAACAAAGACCAAAATATAAGAAGAAAATAATTAGAAAATTGATTGATGATTGCTGTCTCTTGAAACGTTAGACACTTGGCAAAGACTAAAAATATAAAAAGAGAAAAATTGGAAAAATGATTGATAATTGCCGTCTCTTGAAATTAATATACAGATTCAGCGGAATGAAGCCAACCATACCAAATTTACGAAAATTGATTGATCAAATCTAATAAGAATTATTCGATAAAATATTGACACTATCAACTGCATTCCTTTGTCAAGATATAGTCCACTACTTCAACTGTATCAAGAACCTGCACAGGTAACAATTGAAGACGATTTAGCAGAGCACTTAACTTTATAATGGTCGCGCAAGTCTGAATACGTCCATGCTTATTGACTTGGAAGACTGTGGCCAATTAGAACCTGGTTTTACTGATCAATTTGATCATCAAAAATTATTGTTTAGCATGTCCCGAAGTATACCAAGTCAAGTTGTTTCGACACTACTAATTTGGTCCTATGTGCAGAAGTCTGTGTTGCACACTATAGTATATATATATCAACTGATCGATTTATGTTTTTCTTCAAGTCTCTTCCTTCGTTGTAAATTGCTTTTCCTGAAGAATAATGATGAGTTGGTTTCGCTTTCCAATCTTGGTGCTCATACTGTTGCTATGGAGCAACGTCAGTTCACGCACTACAATTGTCTTCTCCAACGTCAATGCTGCACCAAATCATCTGGCATTACTAGCCTTGAAAGCAAAGATTAACGATGATCCACTCAAGGCATTTAATTCATGGAACGACTCCATCTACTAATGTAACTGGACGGGGGTCACATGCAGTTGTCGCCATCGTGACAGGTAGGGGTGGGCATCCCATCCCGCGATCCCGTTCCCGTCCCGATCCCGTCCCGTCCCGTCCCGATTTTTCCGGGTCTTAATGGGATTGAATAATTTCATCCCGATCCCGTCCCGTCCCGATCTAGAATGGGATGGGATGGGATGAAGATTTTCAATCCCGCCAATCCCGTCCCGTCCCGAACTAATTTTTTAATATTAATTATTAATATTTTTATTTACTTATTTATTTATTTTATGAACATTTGCATAAATGTTCAGGTTTCCAGGCTTCAAACAGGCCCAGCAGACTTCCAGCAGGCCCAGCAAGCTTCCAGCAGGCCTAGCAAGCTTCCAGCAGGCCTAGCAGACTTCCAGCAAGCCTTCCAGCAGGCCCCAGCAAGCTTCCAGCAGGTCCAGCAGGCTTCCAGCAATCCCAACAGGCTTCCAGCAGGCCCAACAGACTTCCAGCAGGCTTCCAGCAATCCCAACAGGCTTCCAGCAGGCCCAACAGACTTCCAGCAAGCCTTCCAGCAGGCCCACCAGGCCCAGCAGGCTTCCAGCAGGCCTTCCAGGCTTCCAGCAGCAGCAGCAGACTTCCAGCAGTCCAGGCTTCCCGCTGATCCCGTCCCGTCCCGTCCCGTCCCGATCCCGTTTGGGATGGGACGAGGTCGGGATGAGGTTTTTCCTATCCCGTCCCGTCCCGATCCCGTATGAACGGGATGGGATAGGGATGAGCATATCTCGTCCCATCCCGTCCCGTGCCCACCCCTAGTGACAGGGTCACAGTCTTAGATTTGGAATCAAAAAGGCTTAAAGGTGCGCTCTCCCCCCACATAGGAAACCTCTCATTTCTTCGAAAAATTAGGCTTGGCGAGAATTATTTTCATGGTCCAATACCCCAAGAAATTTGTCGATTGTCCAGATTAGAGGTCCTTTCTCTAGCTCACAATTCCTTTGATCATGAAATTCCTACCAATCTTACGCATTGTTCTAAAATTCACGTAATTGAATTAAACTACATAGTTTTAGTAAAGAAACTTTGATTAAGGCGTGTTTTTTTTTTCCTCTTATTAAAAGGTCTGAGTTTCTTAAAAATGTGCTAAATTGTGTAAACTCCAGACATCTAATTAAATTACATATAAGAGGCAAAAACAACATTGTATTAAAATTGTCCCCACAGTGTTGGTTACAAAACTATATATCTCTCGTCCCGTTTTATTTATTGATTATAAAATACATGATACACATGTAACAAAGACGACAGTGATCATTATTCATCGAAAATCTTATTGTAAATCTCCTATACTTGATAATTCATTCTCTTAATTTTAAGAGAAATTAATCGGATAAACTGGTTGTCTGCTGGGAAGGAACAGCCCAAAGTTCTTCTCAATTTCTGGGTTCTTTAGATTCTCATTAAACATAGCAAATATGTAAGTTTCAAGAGCCACGCGTTTCTTTGGAGTACCATTTTTCACATGGTTTATCAAATTCTGATTGTAAGTCCTTGCATTGTCAACTGTTGCGCCACGATCACCTGCCGAAGGCCATCCACTCTCTGAAACCACGATAGCCAGATTAGGTCCGCCTGCCTTCTCTAGAGCAGCATAAGCAGCATCAACAATGGCATCAAAAAGGTTTTGATAAACAAGGCCATTGTTTTGATCAGTAAATTCAGGCCCTGGATTCGTGAACAAAGCGTAGGAAAGCTTCAAGTTTGCATTATCCTTATAAGCGAAGTAGGGGTACACATTGACCAACATTGGGGATCCAATGCTTGCTATGTACTTTACGATTGGGGTTATAAAATTTTGGACATCACCTACTTTAAATACACCAACTGATGGTGGAAATGATGGATCAACAATACCATTGTACGTTGCAGTGGACACTTTGATTTGTGTCTGCAGGCCAGCAGCCATTACTGCATTGTAAATGTTTTGAATGGCACGGAGAAGGAATGGTACATACTGTTGGGTATCCCCATTGCCAGGGGCGACTTCATTGCCAACAGCAATGTAACGGAACTTAACACTGGGAAAATAGTTACGTACGTTATTTTGGACCCATGAGTTTGCTGCATTAGCATCATTGGCTAAGTTTTGGAGGTCTGTGTTGGGTACACCAAGTATGACTTCAATGTTGGAATCCCTCAGGGCTTGCAACACTGATGGTTCTGGATCGTAGATACGCATACGCCCAATGTTATTAGATTTGTATAGAGCTACTACATCAGATGGTGATGGTAAATTGTTGCCATTCCTTCCATAGCAAACGCCAATGGATTGCGCACCTGCAATCAAAATGATTAGGGAATATTAGATCTATCACATGTCTATTATACAACCCATGTTACTCTTTGATCGAGCTCAACTTCATGTAGGGCTAGTTTAAAGTCGACTCCTAAAACTCTTTAACATTTTATATAAAAATAAAATAAAATAATTACATATATTTATAACCTGTTATTTCAAGGCATGCCACTAACACTCCAAGAAGAAGAAGCATTGTTGCATCCATGGAAATCAACTTAGCCATAATTATGTATGAAAAAAGCTTGTATTGTACACTATAACCATTCACACATCCACCTCTTTATATAGTAAAGGGGTTGAGTCCTAAGACGACTTCCAAGTCAAGGAAGTGGTAGAATGGTATTCAATACCGACAAAGAAAAATTGATCACAAATGAATGGAAACAATACAACCAAAGAAAAATTGATCACAAATGAATTTGGTCAAGACCAGTCTATTTTGATTTCTTGGATTTTATCCTACCCCAATTTCTTTCCCACTGAAAAGTCTAATTTGAAAACCTTTCATGCACGCACCTTCAATGAAAATCCAAATTTTATATTTGAATCATCGACTCATTTGATCCATCAATCTCTATTGCCCCAGATTACGTGTAACTAAATATATGTCTTCTATCTCTGGTTTTCGATTTTGTAGGCTCCTTGTCAATATTTTAGGCCAATGTTTGGTTCACTTTTCAAGCCATCTCTTGACAATTACTCACTCATAGGAATAATACATTCTGGGTTTGGAATTTTCTTCTATGAAAAATTGTGTTTCAACACTATTAAGAGGATGTACTGGGGTCTGGGAGTAGCAGACCCATGTGTTCCAAATGATTTAATTTCCATCAACTCCTTCCAAGTCTTATAACTATCTAGAATGCTAGAATAGTCTCCATCAATTAGTTAGCCTTTCTAACGTGTATGACGATTTAATTTCCATCAACTCCTTCCAAGTCTTATAACTAGCTAGAATAGTCTCCATCAATTCGTTAGCCTTTCTAACGTGTATGACTTTTGCTCTAAAAAATATTTACCAAGGACGAACTTACTAAAACTTTGAGAAGAAAATTGAAGCTGTTAATCTATTAGATGCATTGTGAGTACTATTTTACTCTAGTTTTTATAGCAGATTTTTGCGTGTTTGGGCAGACCTTAAGGTTTTGAAGGGCAGTGAATTGCGTGAATTGTGTGTTTGCGTGTCATTATATTATTAGTTATGTCATGAATTTAAGTGATGCTTGGTATTTAGCTTTATTTAATGTGTTTAATAGGTTTATTTACTTGCATCTTATTTTTTCACATATTTCATATACTTTCGAAATTTAATATATATGTTTCATATATTCTCGAAAATTTTACATTTTTTCTTTATACACCAAAATATTTCTTAAAATCAGGATACACAAATTAACTAGAAAAACATAATTACAATCCGTTCCTTGATTATGCAATCTGCCTTTGCATTGATCATTGTTTAACTTTTTAAAATAATGACTACAACCTAAAATAAAAATAAAAATAAATGAAAAAGTTTCCTTGCATTTTCCATCCATAAAAAGTTAGAGCTTTGGTGAAAGCTTTCCAACTTTACAAATTAAGAGTGGGGGTTTATCAACTGTATTCTTTTGCCAAGATAAAGTCTGCTCTTGGATTGTACCCAGTGGCCGAGCCTTATACAACCCTGCGGGCAATTGTCCCTCTAAATTTTGTAACTTCATTCAACTAGGCAAGGTGCATGGGTGCCAAGTGTTAACACCAAAATAGTCAAAGTGTGAAGTGAAGACGAAGCGATTTATCATGATTTGGCTTTAAGCAAAAAAGTAAGCACGAAAATATATGCATTATGTTTTTTTTCCTAGATTTAGAGGTGTTAGCTCAAGTCAATATAAGTGTTTCTATTGCTTCCTATGTTATGATGTTTATTACCGTTCACTGCAGCACCATACTTCTAATCAATGTCATCATAAGAACTACTTTCATTTGCCCCACTTTCATTCGTACATCGAACAAGATCTCCAACTCCTTATATGTTGAAGCTCCCTGATTCAGCCGTGAAGCTCTAAAAGAATGAGAGAAAGAAAAAAGTATGAGAAAAATAAGAAAGATAAAAAACACAACAAAAAACACTTTTGTTTAATTAAGCAATTAATGGCTTTGGAGGTTTCACGCTTCAATAAAAAAATGCTAAAAGCGGTGGCTTTTGTCGCGTCAGGGTAGTAGCCTGACTTTGACCAAGGCGAAGCAAGATGTCATGGCTTGGACTTGGCTTTTTGGCTTTAAGTGATGGCTTTGGATGACTTTGACGACACTGGTTAACACTGCATTATTTGGCTCCCTACATTTGCAAATTTTTTTTTTGAAAAGCAAGTCAGGTTTTAAGGACGCTCAAACCTTTATATTAACGTGAAGGATAACCTTCATTAATTTGCCCAGTCTGATTTTATTGACCTTATGGGAAATCAGGGTCACTAGATCTATTAATTAACACCGTTGTAATTTTTTATGAATCCATTTTTTTCTTACTTGAGTTTGCCTATATACACATGGAGATTTATGGATGGATTTCTTGACAGTTTATTGAAAGCTTATTCAGTTGGTGTGCATTAACCAAACAAGATATTGAGAGAAGCAGCATTGCGGTGTCTACTACACAAGTTTTATTGTTGCTTAGTGTGTCCCGAAGTCTACTAAGTCAAGTCGTTCCAACACTACTCGCCAGCACATTGCTGATTGATTAAGCTTCTGCATTGAGGTTCCACTTCAATCACTTCAAAAAAGGATAAGGGTGTAAACTTGTGGCTGATTTTAGGTTATGGTTTCACTGTCTAAAATATCGTTCATTTTATCCGAAACAAAATACTTTGTACTCTTGGTCCTATGTGCAGAAGTTTGTCTTGCACACTATGAAAATCACAAAGAAAATATTGATTTTTCAGATTTAATTGTAGAAAAGAAGGCAGAAGAAATTCCAAACTTATTGTTTGGTCTGAAGTGAATGAGCTTCAATACAGATATACTTTGCGTTCCAAACCTAAGTAAGCCGGTCTAGCTAAAATATGAAACCCATGAAATGCATATGTGTGGTTTTACTGATCAACAGCTCATCAAATGTTGTTGCTTGGCACGACCCGAAGTCTACTAAGTCGAGTTGTTCTTACACTACTTGCCATTGCATTTCTGATTGATTGCGCTTTTGCATTCAGTTTCTACTCCAATCTCTTTCAGTAAAGATAAGGTAAGACTTTAGCTAACTAGAATATGAAATGTGTGTGTGGTTCTACTGATCAATTGGTCATCAAATATTGTTACTTTGCATGTCCCAAAGTCTACCAAGTCAAGTCGTTCCACACCTCTTACCAGGGCATTGCTGATTGATTAAGCTTCTGCATTAAGGTTCCACTTCAATCTCTTTCAGAAAAGAAAAGGGTGTAAATTTGTGGCTGATTTTAGGTTATGGTTTCACAGTCTAAAATATCAAGGTGTGTGGCCCATTCAAACTAATACATCCATGCATCTTGACTTGGAAGACTTTAGCTACCTAGAATATGTAATGTGGTTCTACTTGTCAATTTGTATACACGAGCAAGGACAACGAGCAATGAACATTTGGGATATCATGGTGCTAAAAAATATTCACCTCTTTCCAAAGTTTTGATGACCTAATTTTTTTATTTTTTTGTAATCACAAAGAAAATATTGCTTCTTTTCCGGATTTAATTGTAGAAAAGAAGGCAAGAAGAAATTCCAAACTTCTTGTTAGGTCTGAAATGAATGAGCTTCAATTACAAACACCACATAGTTGGCTTAAATACAATATCTTGTCTAGTGAAATCACACCAACCGATGAAGCTTTCAATAAACTGTCAAGAAATACATTCATAAATCTCCATGTATAAACTTGTATATATTCTTAGCTACGCAAACTCAAGTCAGAGAAAATGGATTCATCAAAGAATTCAACATTGTAAATTATGATACCTTATGACCCTGAATGTTACTGGATTTGAATTGGATAGTCTTCTCGGTGGAACAAAATACATAAATCGGGGATTGCTAAGAAAATTCCCATAAATTCTGCACTTATCTTAGTCAAACTTAATTATCACATGAAATGAATACAGATACTTTACTTTTATAATGGACAGTCTAAATATGCATCATCATCTGGAAGACTTTAGCTTGCTAGAAAAGTAAGAACTCCACACTTATCGTCAAGTTGTTGCCACACTTTTTTTTTCAGTGCATTCTGTTTCTACTCCAATCTATATATCAAATTAAGATATCAACTGAACACCATGTCCTTCAATTTTCCCATTCATTTATAGTGCTTTTCTTAAAGAGAGATGTATTTCTCTTGCTTCCCAATCATGCTCACAGTACTAATATGGAGCAGCATCAACACACTCACGATCCATGCATCTTAACCTGGAAGACTTTAGCTAAGTGAGAATATGAAATGCATGTGTGGCTCTACTGATCAATTGATCATCAAATGCATTTGCTTAGCATGACCCGAACTCTACCAAGTGAAATCGTTTTGACACTACTTGTCATTGCATTGCTGATTGATTGCGCTTTTGCATTCAGTGTCTTCTTCAATCTTTTTCAGTATAGATAAGGGTGCAAATGATCACATATTGCTTGGACAGATTTAACTAGATCCATGCATCTTGACCTGGAAGATTTTAGCTAAGCGAGAGAATATGAAATGCATATGTGTGGCTCTACTGATCAATTGATCATTAAATGTTGTCCCTTAGCAAGAACCGAAAATTACCAAGTCAAATCACGTGAGAGACTAGAAATAAAAATACAAAAGCCAACAGTGGTGGTGGATGTCTACAAATTCCTCATTCAACTACACGTCATTTTTGCAACCTTTTAGTGTAACCTATGGGGCATGCCCATAAAATACTCACTTTAGGTCACCCATTAGTCTTAATAAACCTCGGCCAATTAGCTTACGATTGTGTTTATCTTGCATAGAGGGTGTTTGTTTTTTATTTGAAGCACAATATTTATGTTATAAATTTTTTCAGTTTAGTGAGGCAAAACTGTCAAACAATTTTCTTTCAGCACCTAAAAACAAACACCCTTTAATTGTACAGCTTATACTTAGCAGCTTATTCAGAAGCACTTAAAAAAAAAAAAACGCCCTCTGTGTTCTCTAAGTACTCATCCAAAATGAATGGAGACGCGCTAAATGCCCCTAAGCATGATTCCAATGGATAAGCAAATCACAATAAGAAATTGATTAAAAAGAAGAAGTTATTGTATGGTAAAATGAAATTACAAACATTTTATGAAATTGAATGAAGTTACAATAAGCTTGAACCCAGGACTTAAAATTAATCATTCATTGCCGGAGTCTGGTCTGGGATGTGTAGAGCAAATCAGTTAGGTACCTTACGCACACTACACTGAGGAATTGCAGCCCCGTGCTGTGCCGTGCGAAAGAAAGAAAGAGTTGGGAGCAACAACAGGACAACCACTCACATTTCCCTCCTTTTCACTGAACACTACCAAACGAATGAAGGAATCACTATCAAACAAAATTCGTCTGTCTTTTACTCCAATCTCTGTCTGAAATTTTGTTCAGTTGTTCCGAAAACTACTCTTGGTTGTATGTACACAAGTCTCTGAGTCTTCATCCACAAATCTGTATTACTAGCTCACTCTATATATATCCATTTAAGATATCAACTGAACCATGTGCAATTGAAGCTTACCCTTAAGAAAGATGTATTTGTCTTGCTTTCCAATTATACTCATAGTATGGAGCAGCATCAACTCACTCACCATGATGGCCTTCTCTAACAATGATGCACCAGATCGTCTGGCGTTGCTCGCCTTCAAAGAAAAGATTAGTGGTGATCCACTCAAAGTACTGAGTTCTTGGAACAACTCCGCCCACTACTGTGACTGGAATGGGGTCACATGTGGGCATCGTCATCGTGATAGGGTCACAGTCCTGGACTTGGTATCACAAAAACTTGAAGGTACACTCTCTCCCCAAATAGGAAACCTCTCATTTCTTCGAGAAATTGTGCTTGACCAGAATTACTTTCATGGTGCAATACCACCAGAAATTGGTCGGCTGTCCCGATTAGAGGTTCTTTCCCTAAGTACCAATTCATTCAATGGTGAGATTCCCGCCAATCTCACTCATTGTTCTAAACTTGGAGTACTGGAATTAACAAGAAATAATTTCATTGGGGGGATCCCAGTTGAGCTTACCTCTCTATCGAAGCTTAGTTGGTTGTCTCTTGAGAGCAATGGACTCAAAGGAAGCATTCCATCTTCGCTAGGAAATCTCTCCTCTCTTACTCTTCTTATGATTGGAGGGAATGGCTTGATAGGAAAAATTCCAGATGATCTTTGTCACATCCAAACCTTGAAAGAATTTGCAGTTGGTGTGAATAAACTGACTAGCAAAGTTCCTTCTTGTCTTTACAATCTCTCGCAGTTAACAGGTGTCTCAATAGCTGTTAACCAACTAGATGGAAGCCTTCCTTCAGATATCGGCCTTGCACTTCCTAATCTCGCATATTTTTGTGTGGGAGGCAATAAACTCAAAGGTCTTATCCCATCATCATTTCCCAATGCATCAAGACTTCGATGGTTAGAACTTTCCGAAAACCAATTTATAGGACGTGTTCCGAGAAACCTAGGAATGCTTCAAGGTCTTATTAGACTACAACTTCATTCAAATCAACTAGTAGATGACTTGCACTTTATCACTTCATTAACCAATTGCACCAATTTAGAAAAGTTAACTATTAGTCATAACTCTTTCAAAGGGCCAATGCCTAACTCAATAGGAAACCTCTCCACCAGCCTTACAACCCTCTATTTAGAAAGTATTCAAATATATGGAAGCATCCCAGCTTCAATTGGGAAACTTGTGAATTTGAGCATCCTTTCTATTTCACACAACTATCTTACAGGTGATATCTCCAAATTCATTGGAGTATTTCCTCAAATGGTTAGATTGTTGTTGAACGACAATGAATTCTCTGGACAAATTCCAGATTCCTTCTATAATAATTCAACTCAATTAACCTTTCTATACTTGAATGAAAATAAGCTACATGGAAAAATACCTCCTAGTCTTGCAAGTTGTCAAAGTTTATCAGAACTTTATCTTTCAAACAATAGGCTCAGAGGTACTATTCCAAAACAACTTTTTCAACTTCCATCTCTTATGAACACCCTCAACTTATCTAACAATGCTCTGAGTGGTCCCTTACCATCCGAAGTAAGTAACTTGACCAAACTTGTGCAGTTCGACCTCTCCAATAACAAAATTTCTGGAAATATACCAACCACGCTTGGCAAATGTTTGACTTTAGAATACCTTTCCATAAGCCAAAACTTGTTTATGGGAAGCATTCCTCAGTCATTGAGTGCTTTGAAAGGTCTAAAGCAACTCAATCTTTCTCGCAACAAATTATCCGGGGAGATTCCGCCATATCTGGAGAATTTTACTTCTCTAATTCAGTTGGATTTGTCTTATAATGACTTGGAGGGTTCTGTTCCAAAGGTTGGTGTCTTTGTCAATGCTACTGAGGTTTCACTTGTCGGAAATAGTAAGCTTTGCGCAGGTGTTGTTGAACTCAAGTTGCCTCCATGCCAGAATCACACGAAGGGAGGAAATTCACATTTTCTCAAAGTGGCTATGCTTGTGATTGTTGTAAGCATTTGCGTGGTTGTACTATTGTTCTTAATTTTCTCGTGCTATCAAAAAAAAGTATCAAAAGCAAAGCCTACTTCAGAATCGTTATTTATTAATCAATTCACAAGGATTACTTATGCGGAACTTCTTGAGGCAACTAACAGATTTTCAGCTGACAATTTAATTGGTATTGGAAGCTTTGGTTCAGTGTATAAAGCTATTCTTTCCCAAGCAATTGTTGCGGTTAAGGTAATAAATCTTCAACAACAAGGGGCTTTTAAGAGTTTCCTGTCTGAATGCAATGCCTTGAAAAATATTCGACATCGAAATCTACTCAAGATCATCACAGCTTGTTCAGGAGTTGACTTTCAAGGAAATGATTTCAAAGCACTAGTTTTTGAATTCATGCCCAACGGATGTTTAGAGGGGTGGTTGCATCCAAAGAGAAATAGTCAAGATAAGTTGAAGAACTTGAACTTCTTACAAAGGATGAACATAGCTATTGATGTCGCTTGTGCGTTGGACTATCTTCACAACCATTGCCAACCGACAATTATCCATTGTGATCTAAAGCCAAGCAATGTTCTTCTGGATGATGACATGAGAGCTCATGTGGCTGATTTTGGTTTAGCAAAGATTTTCTCAAACACTGCTTACAATTCTTTGAAAAGCCAAGGTAGTTCTCTTGCAATAAAGGGATCAATCAGTTATGTTGCTCCTGGTAAGAATCTTATAATACCTTTCTTTAATCCGTGGTTATTAGGTTTTTCATTTCATATGAAACCATTTTTTTTTTTCACTTTTGGAGTCAACATCCATAACTTATTACATATCACCATCACTTGGTCGACCATTTTATCTGACACTCCTAACAATGTTGTAGCATATTCTACTCAAATCTTTACTTTTTCAATATTTCACATCAACTTATGAAATTTGCCTACTTAATTTAAGGTTTTTTTATGATCATTTTTACCATTTTATTATATTGAACAATCAATGCATATGTAATGACCTTAAAAATTGAGCTCCATGTCAAATTTCCATTTGATTTCTTCAAACTTAATTAAGCTTAAATTACATGTTTAGAAATGTAAAACTTTTATGATTTGCAGAATATGAAATGGGTGGCGAGGTGACCATACAAGGAGACGTTTACAGTTACGGGATTTTGTTACTAGAGTTGTTTACTGAAAAGAAACCAACGGATGAGATGTTTCAAAATGGACAAAATCTCCGTGACTTTGCAAAAGCAGCTTTACCTGAACCAGTTGCGACTATTGTGGATCCAACCTTGTTGTTAGAAAGCACTTGTGAATCTATCAACATTGCAAAACAGAGTAACCAAAGGACTATAGAGGAGAAGTGTTTGGATTCAGTGATAAGACTTGGAGTTGCATGTTCTTGGGAATCTCCTATTAAACGCATGAAGATTGAAGAAGTCGTCACCAAATTGCATCATGTGAGAGATCATTATGAAGGTGTTGGAATCCATCAAAAGTGAGAAATGGTAGACCAAGATGGTGTAGTGTTCGGTTATTTGTACGAGTGGTAAAGTTCATTTGTTTTTGCTAAAAGAAGTATATTACTTAATTTTGTTGTGAACTTTGTTAGTGTTTCTAGAATTGTCATAAATTTACCATGTTCTTGTTGTTTATTAAATTTTTATCAAGGGATACTTCTTGTATAGTGTGGAGATATCTAATAATGTATGATTCAAGTCTTATAAAGGAGATGTTTGCTTTAGTAGAGTGTTTTGTTGAGGAGGCATTGAAGATTCCTGAAGTTGAGGTCCTCATTTTCTCTTCTACAGTTCTACTTCTTCTCCTTCGTTAACCTGTGAGTTGACCACATTATTTGAAAAGATAACCCAATATGTGGATGACACTAGTTTGCGAATGTAACTATATTACAAATATGACTTCACAAATTACAAGATAAGGTTTAAAAAGTCACAGCAATGATAGTGGCTTATAGAAACATTTGGAAACAGTCGAACAAGTTTAGTATCTGGTCAGGTATCTAATTAATAGGAAAATTAACTTTTCTTCTCAAATGCATCAGATAAAAAACCATACAAAAAACGGAATTAGTTCTGCAGAAAATGTTATAATTGTACTCTCCTCATGATTGGTAAAACTATAAATGAATACTATAGTTAGCTAGAGATCAGCAGAGGGTATGGCTTTGTGAATAAAATATTGTGAATAAAATATTGCAGAAGCATGATTTATTCAACGCTTTCAGCCTAATGCTGCTGTTGACATCAGTGAGCATAAACCATCACCTACACTGAAAGACGAATCTCTTCTTCAAAGATAAATAAACATAGTGATTGGAGACATATATGAGCGTATTGTCACTCATTGATGTATGGGCTTTCTGTGGCATATGTTTTCTTCCCACTCCGCTTTCAAAGGGTTCCAATCCAAGATTTAAATAGCCGCTTTTATCTTAATCGGGTTGTATCAGTTTCTTATTTAATAAAATGTGGACATTTCTAAAAAATAAACAAATATAAAAATGCAAAAAATCAAAGTAACTCACCTGTGTGGAAGCTTCTATGTTGCCTGAACTTCCACAGACATTTATCGAAGTAGACCAGGCTATGTGGTTAGGATCAAGACCTACCATCTTCATCTCAACCATCAGTGTTTTTGCACGGAAATAATCAGTGCCACAACACTTCATTAAAATATTATATGTATTAGTCGTGTTCGTAAAAGGAACCACCTTGGCGAGAAGCTTAAATGAGTGGGATTAGTATGCAAATTAGTATTATTGTTTTCACTTGAATCCTCTGTATCTATGCAGACCTGACCATCTGTTTTTGTATCAGACTTAGTAGTATAAGTTCCTCGTAACCCACCTTTCCATGATTGGAAAATACGAAAAGCCGTCATACTAGCATGTCTTAACATATGCATGGAGAAGACTGTTACAACATTGAGAATTGAGTTCACAAGCTGCCAGGAGCATCTCTTCAGATACTTGAGTTGTCAGTTCCACAAGAACTGCATGGGAACAGGCACTGATCAATGATGACCATGTAACCACATTAGGAGCAACACCAGTTGAAAGCATGCCTTCTTTAATTCTCAGAGCCATTTCCCACATGTTTTAATCTGCAAAGATCTGCATTTGATCAACTCTCATCAGGAAACTATAAGAGGATTCTGGAGCAAATATGTATGCAACTTCATTTGCAAGGGAAGAAAAAAAAAATCCAATTAAGCGGGAAAGTCGGTAACAAATAGAATAAAAACAGTGTCATGTGAAGATTAAAACTCTTGTATTCTTCAAGCACCCGAGGCTCATTGGCTAGTCAAGTTGGAGACAAGTGGGTCCATGGGACTCGTGTGCTAAGAAGTGGTATTGTAGCAGGTAATTTGACTGGGACTTCGCGAGTGCTCAAGGTTGAGGCATTTACAAACAAATCTGTAGGCGTTCAAGGTTTAGCAGTAAGCTCGGAAAAGATCAAATGCTCCAGGTGAAGCGGTACAAGTACTAGAGAGGAGTGGCGTAAGAACAGTTATTTCCGTTTTCAAGTGAAACAAAGATATCCCATGCGGAATCTTGGAAATACAATGATGATGAACCAACTGTTCCCCACCAACGGTAAGATTGAACATGTGGCTCAATTTGAGCAAAAAAATGTAGCCCATGTGATAGATCATCATGAAGAATGGTAAGTATTAATGGCCTGGGCCTTTTCAGATCAAACCCCATTTATTAGGGCTATGCAGCTGGTCTGACGCTGCAGATAGAATTAGTAACTTTGACAAATCATGTTTCACAAGAACAATGGAAATACCTTAATAATTGTGCTATACATGATCACATCCAACTTGAGCTCCTTCATTGATGCCTTATGTGTTGCATCCTCGTAAAAGTTTTGTGCCAAATCAACTCTGCCACCTAGACAACATGCCTTCAAGAGTATATTATAAGATGCCAAATCTGCTCAAGTAGATCCTGGATTGATGTGTCAAAAGAAGATCAGTATATGTTTGACCAACAGGACGGTGGGTTATTACTAAAACCATCTTAGTCACCCATCTGGATGAAATGATAAGGGCATCCATCTTAGTCACCCAACCGGGGTTGACGGTGGGTTATTAGGAAGCTAAAATGATAAGGTTATCCATCTTAGTCACCCAACCGGATGAATAACACTTATCCATCTCCGAAAATGGATAAAACTATCCATGGATAGCAGAAAGCGGATGGCTTGTGAAAAAGCCATCAGACTTTCAAACGACTATTTTTTTGAAGAATAAATGAAGGGGATTCATGGGATTTTTACGTCCAAAATCTAGACAGCTTATGACAAGTCGTCTGACAGTTTTTTAATCAATTTTTTGCACATTGTGGTTGGGCTATTTTCCATGGATATCATCATCATCAAAGCCCATTTCCGATATTTTCGGGGTCGGCTACATGGATTTTGGTTCTCCAAGTAATGCGGTCTTTCCGCATATCCTCGCCTAATCCAAGCTCAATGATATCTTCATTCACCCCCTTCATCCAAGTTTTCAAAGGCCATCCCCTCCGTTTACACCCTCCATTAACTTACCAATCTAGACATTTTCTAATTGGCGTTGTGCTTGGTCTTCTCCGCACATGACCAAACCAAGTTAAACGTCTTTCTCTAATTTTGTCCTCTATGGGCGCTACACCTAAGTATCTCCTAATTCTTTCATTTCTAATTTTATCTTTACGAGTTTTACCACACATCCACCTTAACATACGCATTTCTGCTACAGCCATCCTATGCGTATGTTGTCCCGTAGTAGCTTAACATTTTAAACCGTATAGGGATTAATAAGTTTTATCCCTATCAGTCCATATCCACCCTCTACCATTGGAAATGGTCTAAGTGGATTTCCAAAGTCCAAAGCCCAGACGGTTTGTTAAAGGCCGACCAACTTGTCACAAGCCGTTCAACAAATTTTTTATCCATTTTTTGCACATTGTGGTTGGGTCATTTTCCATTGATAGGAATAGGGAAGGCCATCCATATCCATCCTTCACTAATGGAGATGGTTGGTGAGATTGTTTCTCAAGCAAGATGTGGACAAGGCAATGCCAGATTTATACACTGAATTGAGCCCTGAGTGGTCCAGAATTCAATCAACTTGTTGTATTTTGAAAATTTCAAGTCAATAAAAAAGACCATAAAACGAGTGGTGGAATAAGACGCAAAATCATGTACGTAATAGTTAGATTGAAACAGGAAAGAGAAAAAATTGTGAAACACTGGGTTTTTTAGTTTGGGTTTTTTTTCCAGTAAATCCAGGAAAACATTTGGTTTATTTTTTTTTTAGTATGAGGGTTTTCTAGCATAACATGGGTTTTTTCATGAAAACAGTTAAATGAATGAAAACAGAGTGATCATTATATGCAATTCAAAGAAAACATTTAATGATTAATTATAAAAGCAAGAAGAAATTGCACACTTATCTTCATCAAACTTAATTACCACATATGTGTGGTTCTACAGATCAATCCATCACTAAATATTGTTGCTTGTGGTCAGTGAGATAAGATCTTGATTACCACAAAAGGGTTTCTTTATATTTCTAAATTCAATGTGGTATTCTCCTTTTCCAACCAAAAAAACCCCCCAACTTTTAACCACATTCCCTCTAAGTACCCATCAAATTCAGTGGTCAAGCTTGTATCTTGAAACGAAATGTGCATGAAATGTATTCAAATTCCAACATTTCCATCTCCAAACAAATTCAAAAGACTAAAAAAACACAAATTCTATAAATAAAATAAAAAATACCTGCAAGAATCTCCATCAAGTCCACAACTTGCTTCAATCTCCTTCCTTTTTCACCACATTCGCAATCAATTCCTTTGCTTTCTTATCGAAAATCTCAGCTGGACTAAACCCCAACTTCTTGAGTCTCCCCAAAACCCCAATCACCGATTCCACTCCACCATTCTTCTTCATCAGCTCAGCAAACCAAGCAGAGACACTCTTGATTCTCAATGAAGCCACCAATTGCAAAGGGTCGGTGCCGGAGAGCAAGAAAGATTCAAACTTTCCGTCTCTAGCGAGGTTTGAGGCGATCTTGTACAAGTAGGAGAGTGGGTTTTGGTCCTGGCGGAGGAATTGGGAGTGGAGACCAGGTGGCAGTGGTGGTGGAGAGTGAGAGTTCGGGGGTAGATAGCGATAGTGGGATTGAGTTTGTTTTGGATTTTATCTTGGGAGTAAATGTAGTCTCTAGTGGAAGAGGTTTTACAAGTTGGACTCGGAGTAATCCAAAAGTTTGATCGGGGGTTGTTGGGATAGTATTGGCTTGAATAGTCTCACATCAAGTATTATTCCAAGTTGAGGTAATCGACAAGTTGGACTCGAGATAATTGAACATCTTTGAAACGACTCACTCTTGTACCACCAATCTGATTTGTGTAAAAAAATGCAAATTCAGTTAAAAATATTGGACTACACATGGTTGCCCAAGTGTGTGAGATACTTTCAGACCCAATCATCGTCTATGGGCTAAATGTATTTCCAGGGTAGCAACGACCTCCCCCTCGTTAGGACCTGGGATTATTGTCTTGATAATAATGTTTTTTTTTTAATATTTTCATAATATCGGAAAATATGGTTTAGAGGTAAGCTAATTGAGCAAACTCTGCACAATAATAATGAGAAAAAGGATTGGGAAAGAAAGATCTTTGGGTTCAATTTTGTAACCAAATGCCAAATATATTAATTTGTCCTGAAAAAAAAATGTTATATGCCCAAGTGTGCATTTTGAGTGTGCCACTACATGTATGGTTCAACGACATTTTACCGAAAAATGAAACTAGGATTGACAGAAGAGAAGATCTTCATTCGAAGCACTATTGAGTCCGCTAAGTCCACCACAAAACCAAAATTATTGCTTCATCAGTTCCAGTCATGGCATCAACTTCACCTCATTACATTGGATTTCCTTCACACCTCAATTCAATGGTTTTTTTGAAATAAAACACCATGGAATTTTGAACTCTCAATAACCATTAACAAGAATCTCCAAGTTGTTTGAAGACATATTGGATTGAAATGTAAGAGAAAATAAGAAGGAAAAAATACAACATTATTAACCAGTCGCGGGGTCAGGATTTTCGCCAAGAGGGGCAAAGTGGAGGGGCAAAAAAAATAATAGCAAAATTTTAGAGGGGCAATTAGCTAAATATAAAACTGTTACCCACAAATTCACTCTTGACCATTGAGGAATTTGACATCTTGGGGTTGCCTGAATGATTATGAGTCATGATGAATTGAAAATATATAATCAGTGATGATAATGATAATGGTAATGAAAGGAAGGATGACCTCCCATGCATTAAGCATGGTCATGGTGTTGGCAAACTTGGCACTAAATCCCAACTTGTTTTTGAGTTGCTCTATTTGTTGTTGTTTTTGCTTAATGTTAACTAAAGGGTATTTGATATATAAAAAGAAAACTTGTTCTAATCAAATAGTCCAAGCCATTTTAATCTAGCATCTAGGAGCACTAATCATCCATCCAAAAAATCGAATTTTAATAACTCTATTACCTAATACAAGAACTGAAGAACCAAACAATATTTCTCAAAATTCAAATTGTCAAGACAAACAAAACTAGTTATTATCTAGGATTGTGAGATCAACAATATTCATTGAAGAAAAACCAATCATATTGACCAGTGAGTGGGACACAAAAGGCTGGATTCTTTAAATCTCATTTGACCAATGAGACCTCAAAAGCTCTATAGACCAACGAGACTTTTTGAAGTTGACCTTTGAAAACAGTCTGGCAAGAAGGAAAACCATCTTTGCTGATGAGAAGCCAAAATATTGGTGAATGAATGCTTGGTATATGGTCGATGTTGCACTCATGATGGAAGGTTTGAAACTGGTGGTGCTTGCTGAAAATGCGAAATATGGCTGTGCATTGTAACTGCTATGTTAATCTAGTTGAAGTGAAGAGGTAGAGATTAATTGCCTAATCCATTCAATTGTAAACCTTATTATGACTTCCCTCATTGGTTGGCTGCAAAGTTTTGCATGTATTTCTGATGCAATTGAAGGCAATGGAATGCCGGACATGGCTCGAGCTTCTCTATGGGTTTGTAAATTTTTACCAGTGCAATCCTTATATTTACAAATTTCCAAACAGAAATCCAACATACCAATAGCGAACAGACTTTGTGAGAGAGACAGATGGATAGAAGATCTTCATTTCAACCCTATTGAGTGCTAGCTTCACAACCAAATCAATGTTTTGCTTCATGTGCTCCAATTGCAGCATCAGCTTCACCTCATTACATTGGGTTTCCTTCACACCCTCTCAATTCAATGGGTGTTTCGAAACAAAACACAATGGAAATATGAAATCTCGTGAACCAGAATACATTGGATTGAAATGTAAGAGAAAAACGAAAAATACAACATTTTCACTATCTCAATATTTTCTAGTAAACAAATTGAGCAAGTAATAACAAATATCACAACATTTGAAACCTGAGTTTCATTCCACTTCACAACAAACACAAACCTAATAAACAACAACTCCTCAGAACTCTTACCTACAAAACTAAACCGAGCAACACATGTAGCACTTCTAGACTTCTAGTCATCAGGGGAGCTCAATGGAATCACTTTCTTTCCAATCCCACAGCAACACCAACAGAAGAGTTTCTTAATGATGCCAGCTTTGATGCCTCCTCTTCTCGGCGGAATCCTCACTTCTCTGTTTGCCATTTGTGTTCGAACAAAACCAAATTTGCAGAAACAAGAACAACAGAAGAAGGAAAGAGTAGCAAGTACAGAGTGCTCTCTGCATCTGGGCTACAACCTCTATATAAAGGAATTTGAGGTAGGAGGGATTCTGTTCTTGACTGATGAACCTGACATCTTGGGATTGTCAGAAAGATTGTTTGGCAGTGGAACACAAGTGGATCAGTCAAAGATTTTTCTAATCAAAATCATCCCCCCATCACAATCAAAGTATGAAAACCTTGTGCTAATTGTGTTATTGTGAGGTCACTTGATTGCGTGCTCTCAAGAGGGTCCACTCCATTCCTTCCACATGGGGTCATGTAAATTTGCTTGATTATTGATTGAATATGATGATCATGGAAATATATGCTATAATGAGTAGGGTGGGTTCCCCATGGTGTTGGCAAAGTTGGCATCAAATTCCAACTTCCCACTCTTCTCATTAGAGTTGGTCTCTAAGTAGGGTTTTGATCCTTGTGTAAACAAATGGTTGTCGATAGAAAGAGAAGGCTCAATCTCAATTGAAATCATCCAAGCGATTTTAATCCAATGTCTAGACCACCCTCGCTCCCAAAAATCTAACTCTGTGCATGGCAGAGTGTGAGAACACTCCCCGTACTTCTTAAATACTCAAATTGTGGAGAGCCAAAGAATTAATTACTTAATTAGAATCGTAACAAGAATAAGAAATATTATGTTGATAATTGATAGAGATATTATTGTAGATTGATGGAATGGATATAAAGCAATATTAGGACTAAAAAGCTTGATCTTCTTCAGTCACCTTTTTTAAAAGGAAGCCATAGATGGATTAACTGGTTGAAAGTTGAAAATTGAGCTTTGAAACAATTGTCAAGGAGAACCACCTAGCTTCGATGAGAAGCCAATCTGGTTCTGAAGTGCTGAAAACGACTTGTAAACTTTATTAAAACTGCCCCTCTTTGCTTGTCTGCTAAATTTTGCAATGATTTCAAAAGTAAATAAAAAATGATCTCTCACCCATTAATTAATATTCCAAATAAACACGAAGAATGCCAAATTATTCTAAGAACCGAGTGCATGTGCGCCCAGTTTAGTTACTCTGTGGGTTATGAAATCAATAAATGAAATGTGAAACCAATGGGCTTGTCTAATTGGCGAGGAAACGCGCGAAGAAATGCGCTCAGTTTAGTTACTCTGTGTGCACCCGTTTCCTCGTCAATTAGAATTTCCTCAAACCAATACATTAATTCTCACATATGGTTGATGAAATCAATTAATATTTGTAATGTTATGTGGTATCAATGAACTTTGTGTAGAAAACCAAATTGTTTTGATAGATATTAATCATAAAAGCAGTAGTAGGACATACAAGCTTAACCGTCTTTGGTCAGAAGGAAAACTCCCCTTTGACAAGATGCCAAGAGCTTGGAGAAAGGGAGAGAGAAAACAGAGGAGTTGAAAAGATTAACAAGGGGATATGCATGGTACGTAGTTATAGTTTTGACCTTTCAAACCTTCTATTACGTTGAAGAAGATTAAACAAAAGAATATTGGGCTCTTTGGAGCACAGACCAAGGAGGTGTCAAAGGAATTTTTTGTTGAGGTTTTGAAGCAATTTTATATTTCTATTGATTTAACAAGTCAAATTGAAATTGTGAAGACAAACAAAACTAGTTACTTATCTAGGATTGTGAGATCAACAATATTCATTGAAGAAAAACCAATCATATTGACCAGTGAGTGGGACACAAGGCTGGATGCTTTTAATCTCATGTAACCATCGAGACCTCAAAAGCTCTATAGACCAACGAGACTTTTTGAAGTTAACCTTTGGAAACAGTTTGGCAAGAAGGAAAACCATCTTTGCTGATAAGAAGCCAAAATATTGGTGAATGAAGTACAAAAACAAGGAGGAGAGTTGAGTCACTTGACTGTTTGTATCTATATGTTTTAATTTTATTATCTCTTTTTTTTTTCACTACCACGAACGCCAAAGGGTTCAAAGTTATATCTCATGTGACCCAATACTAAAAAATTTACCAAACCAACTGAAAATTACAGAAAATAATTGAAGGGTTAGTAGGTCTGAATGCATTAATCCAAATCTCAATTTCATCTTTCATATAAGAATAATTTCGTCTTTCATAAGAGAATAAAGGAGTGAAATTCTATTTGTTATACTCTGTTTCCAGTTTGACATTGTTGTCTACATGTCCTATATTCTTTCTTCTTACCTCTTTTGAAAGTCTTTTTCTTACACTGAAACCACTTTCCATTGAGAACAACTGTATTATTGCTTACTCTAGGAAGTCATTTTCATCACTTCTCCCACTTGAATGCCATTTTGAAACATAAAATCTACTCATTCTCTTGGAAAGATTTTCAATGCTCTACCAGTGAGCAGACATAGTGAAAACTTGCAATATAAGGGACAAGAATGTGGGACATGGTTGGAGACGCTCTATGGGTTCGTAAACTTTTTTCGCGTGCAATCTTTATATTTACAAATTTCCAAACAGGAATCGAACACTACCAAAAGTGAACAGAGTTTGTGAGAGAGAGAGAGAGATTGATAGAAGATCTTCATTTCAACCCTATTGAGTCTGCTAGCTTCACCACAAAACCAATGTTTTGCTTCATGTGCTCCAATTGCAGCATCAACTTCACCTCATTACATTGGGTTTCCTTCAAACTCTCTCAATTCAATGGGTGTTTCGAAACAAAACGCAATGGAAATCTGAACTCTCGTGAACCAGAATACATTGGATTGAAATGTAAGAGAAGAAGGAAAAATACAACATTTTCACTATCTCAATATTTTCTAGTAAACAAATTAAGCAAGTAATAACAAATATCACAACATTTGAGACCTGAGTTTCATTCCACTTCACAACAAACACAAACCCAATAAACAACAACTCAGAACTCTTACCTACAAAATTAAACCGAACAACAAACATAGCACTTCTAGACTTCTAGTCATCAGGGGAGCTCAATGGAATCACTTTCTTTCCAATCCCACAGCAACACCAACAGAAGAGTTTCTTAAAGATGCCAGCTTTGATGCCCCCTCTTCTCGGCGCGGAATCCTCACTTCTCTGTTTGCCATTTGTGTTCCAACAAAACCCAATTTGCAGAAACAAGAACAACAGAAGAAGGAAAGAGTAGCAAGTACAGAGTGCTCTCTGCATCTCGGCTACAATCTCTATATAAAGGAATTTGAGGTAGGAGGGATTCTGTTCTTGACTGATGAAACTGACATCTTGGGAGTGTCAGAAAGATTGTTTGGCAGTGGAACACAAGTGGATCAGTGAAGATTTTTCTAATCAAGATCTTCCCCCCACCATCACAATCAAAGTATAAAAGCCTTTTTGGAAAAGGTGTTGCCCCCAGGCAGCGAACCAGGCAGGGGGACCCAGGCCCTGTAGAATTACTCTTGATTGTGTTACTATGAGATCACTTGATACTGTCATGACTGGGTCATCATTGAATATGCACGATAGTTATCATGGAAATATAGGATTGGGTCATCATAGAATTTTCGATGCTATAATGAGTGGGTACCCCATTGTGTTGGCAAAGTTGGCATTAAATCCCAAGTTGGCACTATTCTCATTCGGTGATTGTAAATGGCGAGGAAACGGGGGGGGGGGGGGGGGGGGGGGGGGGGCTCGAAATGTGTGCCCGTGTGAGATCCTAATAAGCACGAAGAATGCCAAATTATTGTAAGAACCGTGTGCGTGTGCGCCCAGTTACTCGGTGGGTTACGAAATCAATAAATGGAATGTGAAACCAATACATTAAGAACCCGTCTAAGTGTTGAGGAAAACAGCGAGGGACCCCACAAGGGGGAGAGAGCTGTCCATCTCCTCTAGGATGCGCGCATAAACTTTCAACACACGTATTTCTAGATTTTGAACGCACATCCCGAAGAAAATGAACGGCTCTCTCCCCCCTGTAGGGTCGCTGTTTTCCTCGCCATTTCCCTGGACAGTTAGCATTTTTGATACATTAATTCTCACATAAGGTTGTTGAAATCAATTAATATTTGTAATGTTATTTGGTATCAATGAACTTTGTGTAGAAAACCAAATTGTTTTGATAGACGATATTAATCATAAAAGCAGTAGTGGGACATGCAAGCTTAATCTTCTAGAATGCCAAATTATTCTAAGGGTGTGTTTGGTTGCATGGAATCCTATGCCATGGAAATTCATGGGGGGACCACTACATTTTAGGCTAAATTGATATATCACTCCACATCCACCATTTGGTTTTGTGATCAATGGTGGGAATGAAAGTCCCATGAACATGTGAATCACATGCCTTGGGGGGCCAAGGAGTGAGATTCTCATGTTTATGAGACTTCCATTCCCACCATTGATAACAAAATCAAATGGTGGTCAAATGGTAAATGTGGAGTGATATATCAATTTAGCCTAAAATGTAGTGGTCCCATCATGGATTCCCATGACATAGGATTCCATGCAACCAAACACACCCTAAGAACCGTGTGCATGTGCTCCCAGTTACTCGGTGGGTAACGAAATCAATAAATGGAATGTGAAACCAATACATTAATTGTCACATAAGGTTGATGAAATCAATTAATATTTGTAATGATATGTCGAAGATTAGTTTTAACAAAAAATCAATTTCCTTTTTAATTTGGTATCATTGTCAAACAAACCAAAAATAAATTTATTGATAAAATCATAAATTTGTTACTTTTTTTTCAACAAAATATATTTTCTGAGAAACTTTCCTTATTAAATAGGTGGCGGAAAGCATTCGCACGAAACCTAATTTTTCGTCGAATTAATTTAACAATGAAATATTTTTTATTGCTACAAAATACTAGTTCCTTAGTAATTATGACATCATCTGAAATGAAATATTTTGTTGCTAAAGAAGACTAATTTAACATAATAGACAAACCCAAACTCAAAACCAAAAAATATCCTTAAAGTTGAAACCCTTAAACCCAAACTCAATAAATATGCATAACTTAACATAATAGACAAACCAAAAAATGAAAAACAGGGTAACTTTCAAACCAATTTAAACCCTTAATTGAGACCGATTCTCAAGCTCAACAAAACATGAAAATTGTAGTACTCTGAGTTATCTAATAAACACAACTTGAATCACTTGAAAATGTTTTGAAATTAGCAATTTATCGTCATTTTACTAAAATCGTGTAAATCTATCTGAAAAATAAAAAGGGATAGTGTTCATGACTTTCGACCAACTTATGTTATCGATCGAGACCGATTCTGAATTTGATCAAAACACAAAAGTTGTAGTACTTTCAGTCATCTAATAAACACAATATGAATCAATTGAAAATGTTTTGAAATGAGCAAATTATAATCATTTTAGCCACAATTGACAATGTCATGAAAAAAGTCGAGGGTCATCTATGTACATAGTTAAAGTGAAAAGGTAGAGATCACCTGACTAATCCATGGATGATGGAGCACTTCCAACCCTAAGGAGCCCAACATGACCAAAGTTTAGGTCCTAAATTAATGATTGTTAGCTGGTACTCATTAAGAGTTTATTAACAAAAACTTAAAAGGGCAAGACAAAAAGAACTAAAGCAGATTGAAGAAGAACAAATCAACAATATTATTAGGGAAAGAGACGGATAACCTTACGCGGAAGGAATTAAGGAACAATGGGGTACATATTTGACATTTGTGTGTAAATATTTTCTAAACTACCAAATTTCAAGAAAGAAAAAGAAGTGGAAAGTATAGACTGAAAATTATCAAACTTAGCTTAGAAAGTATATATAGAACTAAAGGAGGATTCTGTGCTTGGCTAACATTAGTCAAAACTTAATTACCAATATTAAAATTTCCAACATCACGCAGCCACCCATCACAATCGAAATATGAAAGCATCATCAGTTTTGTTTTCACTCTTTCGAAGTGAAGTTTGTGGAGTGTTGATTAAATAATTATTCCAACTGATTATGATTGAAAAATAGTGAAATATTGTAGAATAAGTGGAACCTTTCTTATTGTCGAGGAAAGGGGGCGAGGAAACCAGCGAGGGGATGGGGTTTTACCGTTCATTCCTTTCGAGATTTGCACTGCTGTACATCTCAAGAGTGCATGCACATATCTCAAGGGGATGAGCAGTCACACCCTCCCTCGCTAGTTTCCTCGCCCCTTTCCTCACCATTTAGAATTTCTGGAATGAGTGAGATCCCCATGCATGGTCATGGCGTTGGCAAAGTTGACACAAAATCCTAAGTTGCTTTGGAATTGGTCTTCATTAGCAAAGGTTAATAAATCTTGTTTTTTAAAGGCAAGCGTGTCGTTGGTGAGTATAGAACTCAAGACGTAGGCATTAAACCATCACAGCCTTAACCATCCAACCAGAGTACTATTGGCAGGTTGATAAATCTTTGTAAAGTTTGAACTTTATATTCCATCTCCATTTTTTTTTTCTTTCTCAATAAGAGTATTGAGATTCTGTGTTATCATTCTCTTTTAAAGTTGACATTCTTGTATAAATTTCTTCTTGTAGCTTCCATTTGAGGTCTTTTCTTCTACTGTGAAACCGACCACTTTTTATTTGAAAAGACAACAATTATTCCTTATATTTGTCAAATATATACTTTTCATCGCTTAAATCACCCACTTTGTCTATAAAAAAAAACCAAAGACTATTCTCTGGGGAAATACTACCACTTTTCAATCATAGAAGCCCATATTCTCATAACCTAAGATTTTGGGGTTAAACATATGCACAAATGGATCAAATGTTAACCCAAAAAATTGTTTGGCAGGTCTGAGAGAGAAACAATAATGACAATTATCTGTTCTGTTCGGTTTTGAGCCCCAAATCGATTTCGAACCAATTTCATTTGGTTTGCCCAAAATCCAAACCGAAACCGAATTTTGTATTTGTAAATTGATGAATTCGGTTGAACCGAATTTCAGATCGGTTTGGCCGAAATTTCAGGCTCAAGCATTTAAAAGACTTTCATTAAAACATGTCCAATTTTTTTACAGGCCCAATTTTTTTATAGACTCAATTTTTAGCCCAAAGTTGACAACTTGGAGAGAAGGGAGTGATTCAGTGCAACAGAGCGTACTGTAGTGCATTTGTTGCACTAATCAGGTATTGACACCTACCTGTTATTTAGTTTTATATATATATCTAATTAATCGGTCGGTTCGATTATAAATAGGTTGGTTCAAAATCGTAAATCGATTTCGAACTGTTTATAATCAGTTCAGTTTGGTTTAAATTATTTTCTTTCTACTCATATTTCAGTTCGGTTACCGAACCGAATTTGAAAATCGGTTCGATCGGTTAACCGAATTTAAATCGATTTTTGCCCACCCCTAATGACAATATAACCTGTTCATCTAGAATTACTTCACGAAGAAAACATTGCTTTATTGTAAATTCGTTTTGGTGAAGAAGGGAAAGAGAAATTGAATAGCATGTAAGTGCAAAAACATGAAATGTAAGCAAAGCACATTCTTCCTGTAGGCTCCACATCAAATTGCACAGATCCGGCTCGATCCAGCCGGTTGGGGAGAAGCCCTCGTCGTTTTGGCAGAGATCGCTTCGACTACCCTAGGGCTGGCAACCGCGTTTTGCAGAACAAACAACCTAACCTCAATCGATATGTTGCTGATCGAGTAGATCTGTTATTGGGCGAATGACATGGCTACCACGGACATGCCACCGGGGAGCGAGGGAACCGCAGTTGGCAAGATGACTGGCACTCATTCGTTTGCGCGGATTGTGGGACGGTTCAGACCTAATGAAATTGACGAGTCACCCATAGATCATGTGTATTCGACTTTTGATGGTAAGCCCTTTGTTTCTCTATCGAATCTGGATTTTGAAAGAGGCAAGATGTATATGAAATATGCTTTGGTGATGAAGTTTCCTCAAGAAAAACCTTACCTAAGTGACATTCGAGATGCAGTGGCTAAGTATTGGGGCATCCCCGGTGAATTTACAAATTGTGCCTTAGACTATTGTCATGCTCTAATCAAGTTTGAATCTGAAGAAGCAATGATCAAAGCTATGGCAAGAGAGAAATGCAATATCTAATGGTACCCTTACAAGCTTTCAAAATGGGATTATTCTTTTGATAGCAAGAGAGACTCTCGCAACAAACCGATATGGATCGAACTCCCTCGATTACCACTGATTTTTTTTCAGCCTAAATTTCTCAAAGTAGTTGTAGAATCGATTGATAAATTTCTAGCCATGGACAACCTTACAAGGCACCTCTTAATACCATCTGTAGCAAAGGTTTGTGTTTGGATGGATATTTCAAAACCGCTTTCAGACAAAATATGGATCCAAGTTCCAAACCTACCAGGCTTCTGGCAACATATTAGGCATCAATTTCCACCATTGTATTGCAATCAATGTGGCCTTCAAAGCCATACTGATCAAACATGTTGGGTGAAACACCCTGAGTTGTAGAAGTCAATACCAACCCAACAACTATCGGAGAATGAAAAAAACAAGTGAGGGGTTGAAAAATGCTAATCAGGAAGGATTCAAAAGAGCAGAAAACAAGAAGCACAAGAAACGATACTATCAACAAAAAACTACAAATCCTCTAGTCATTCCGGATTAGGCTACTGAATCCAATGATGGAACTGGTACTAATGGGGCAAAGAACAAAGTAGAAGTTGAAATAAGTACACAAAAGTTGAACTCAGCCAAGAAGATGGACTCAAATTGTGGGTATACTCTTGAAGAACTAACACATTTGATAGATGCAGACAAAGCTATGCTCAACAGCTTTGCTCATAATGTGAATCACATCAATGTTGTAGTGACAGAAGAAAACTAGGCAGCAATTTTAGAACACCAGGCAATAGAAAAGAACGACAACGAATTGGGGGAAGAACATGGAAGTAAGTACCCAAATGAAATTGTGTCATACTCATTCGAGAATGATAAAGTAAGAAAAGTCAACAACATGTCGGCAGCCAATATTTCAGGTGCAAAGGAAGACAACAGCTTAAACAACTCACCAAAGCATAATTGAATGAAGCGAAAGGTATCCTTACTCTTCCTGAGATTGAATATACGTTAATGATGATAAATGAATACGAAAAGGGAAACGAAGTTCCTTCTACAATGCAAGAAGCTATTGCAAGACGTGGCAAAGAAGCAGTGAAGGCAGTCTACATTTGGTTAAAAGATGCATGGGAAGAGGATAAGAACCGCACATGCAATAGATTGTGACAGAGAAATTGTCAGGTTCCTGAAGAAGAGCATGAGTCAGGCCTCTCTAGTGATGATGATGTGATTACAGAATCGGCTGCAAAAACGTTCTCTAACACCCACACCAAAGATTTTAACCTTTGTCCCCGGAAATCCAATAGAACTAATAAAGCAAACAAATGGTACAAAGGCCGAGTTTGTTTATAGTCTAGGCTTGTTTTGGTGAATCCTCTTTCTTGTGAGAGTTTGTTTCAGTATTTTTTTTAAATAAAAATAAATAAACTAAACTAAACTAGAATCGCATTCACAAATTACTTACAAAAATCAATTGTACCTTCGTAAGCCCCGTAGATCTATAGTCAGGTTCAGTGCATTATTCCTTTGCAAGTGTGCAGCAATTATTTCAAGGAGCAGAATTGGAGGTTTCCCTCCATCCATTTGACTACGGGAAGCATTGCCGATAGCACCTTGACGCTTGGTTATTGTTCAGTATTACTCCTTCACACCGTTCTGCGATTAGTTTCTTAAGAAAATAATCATTCGGATTGTACCTGCCATGTCTATGCTTTAGTAATAAAAACAACAAAGAAATTTCAATCATTTCTTAGTTTCTATTTTCTAAGCTGCCATTATATTCATTTCTATAGCATCTACCTTTAATTCCATTTAATAAGGGTAAACGAATTTTTTTTTAGATCTGTGAACCATAAAATGCCTTTGGAAAATCCTAGAATTTCTATAGCAAAGCTAGTTGCCTACCTTTTTAGAAAATACATTTATTGATTTTCATGGCTCCTACATTCCCAACAGCTAGCACCATACTGTATATACAGACTCCAGAAAAGTCAAAATTATGTGAAAGAATAACTTATAAAATATGTATACTGCTTGAAAAATTCGGCATACCCTGCTCTTCTCATGTCCTGATAGATATAACCAGGCATTGCAGTACCTCTTGTGAGGATCCGTATCTGCAACGCACTCTAAGAAGTGTATTATATGTCACCTGAATGAACAACTTCCAAATTTACCAATTCTGTCTGTTAAAAATAACAATAATAAAAACCCTTCTAGTTCTATAAAATATGCATTCTTGGACAATGGAATCATATATAAAAAAGAATGAGATCAATGACATTGCCTAGATAAGTTAGTAGAACCAGCAATTATTTAATTCAAGGGGTGGGCACGGTCCAAGTTGAGGCCTATCCCAGTTCAGTTAACCCGGAACAGTCCGGGTTAGGAGCACTTTTTTGGGGATGACCCAATTGGACCCGAACCATTTTATTAAATTTTTATATTTTATTTTTACCAATTGTTACCCCGTTGTTGCCAAACTTCAAGTTGAAACAAAAGGGGCATTTTTATTGAAGAAGACACACATTCCAAATTAACAAAACCATTTCTACAAAACATCCTAAGGTGAAAAAAGAAACCTGCAAGTTTGGGGAGAGTGTGCCAGCTTCCATGACAATTTGTGTTGATATACTAGACGAGGACCTCGTCTTCTTTTAGGTGTCCATGGTCCCTTCTTCAAACCTTGCTTATCGCAACAAGATGCTCTACCCATTTTTCTTAAATAAACAAACAAACAAGCAACACAGACACGGACCCAAACCCAACCCTTTCTTTGAAAACCAGTCCGAGGTCACTGTGAAACCAAACCACTCACTTTCTCCATCAGTCTCAAATCTGCATTTCAAATGGAAAGAAGACAACTGCATTGCAAGAGAGAAATGATGGTGTCAATCTCTGGCCTGATATGATGGATAAAATTTTGGAAAACGCATAGAGAAACAGAGACTGAACAACACAACACAACACAACACAGAGAGAGAAGAAAGAAAGAAAGAAAGAAAGTGGGAAGGGAAAGAAGAGAGGGAAAGAATCCAATCCAAGTGACGATAAATAAATGTTGGATTTAAAGTCAGAGACTAGCTATAATTTAAAGCAGAGATTTAAAGACACTACTGAACAACACTATGCCATGCATTTAATAACTTACAAAAGGACACCACTCAGCAGAGCAGAGCTTCTTCTTGCCACCATCTCGTATCTCTTGATGATGATGATAATTATGATTAGATTCAATTGGGTTCGATGTAAGCTTGGGCTTAGAATTGATAAAAATCAATTGGGCTTGGGCTAACTGTAGTAACCAGGTTGGACCGGAACAGTCTAGGACAAAATTAGTGAAAACCAACCGGTTCGGGACCGGACCAGGATAAAAACTGTATAAACCGGTTGGTTCCAATTTAAATCGGTTCGGGACCATACCGGTCTGGGTCGGGACCGGGATTCTTGCCCACCCCCATGTCCATGTCCTACTTTTTTCCAACTTAAATTACCAATGGATTTGTAAAACCTTAAAGAATAAAGTGTAAAATATGTGAACTGGTTCAAAACATATTGGCAATCAGATTGACAAAAGAATATTTCAGTCTGACCGAAATAAAATCCATGATATGAGGAGCAAACCAAATTTGGTTTTAACTGATATTTTTTCATCTCTTCGAACAATGAAAATGCCATCTTCAAGCTCTTATTATTCATGCATGCCTGTGACAAACAAACAAAGTGTATCAGCTCATATCAGTTGAAAGGTGTTTGTAGAATGAAATAGGACATCTAGTAAAAAAAGTAGCACGGCTCACAAAGCCAGAAGAAAACTCATTTCATTTAATGGAAAGTGGCAGACTTTGATAGCAGTTGTATAAGCAATAAAATCAGGCTTGATTCCATCATGATGCATATCTTTTAGAGCTTGTAGTACAAACCAAACAGAAAGAGGTCATAAGAATCTTGAATCCTGATAAACCTTGCAAAACCTTGCAAAGATGAAGGATACAGGTTGGGAGAAAAAAGTGGGAAGTCACATCAATATGTTATAAAAAATCTGGCATACACTGGAATATCAAAATTAAGATTAATGTCTCAGTAATTAACAATACATCCTCAAGGTATTCAAATTCCTCAAGTACAGAGATGTCTTCAACATTGCAAAGGCTTGTAAAAAGCAAGTTTTTGCTTCATTACTCATCAATCATCACCAGTAAGGAGCATTCCAATGGTGCTATCATAATTATGAAATGAACGAACATGAACAACGAGAATCAGAAAATTGGACAATTTTTATGAGATTTTGACCCGATCAAGATTAAAATTCCTTTTCATTATATTAATTGACACTCGTAAATTATGATGCTTAAACGGGAAAAAGGAAAAAGTAAATTCCCCATGCTCTTGTGCTGCCAGAGAAAGTATTCCTCTCTCTTTTAGCATACAAGAAATAGAGTGATGTTGCTATTTCAATGTCAAAAATCTGGTTTAGCAAAACAGAAAATGAAATGGCATAACTCTTATTGCAGATTGCAAATGACCTCTCTAAGAAAAAAATACGTCAGGTCCTTAAGCTCATTATTGCATAATAGATATCACATTAACCTGTGAATTGACCACATTATTTGAAAAGATAACCGGCGTGGATGACACTAGTTTGCTAAGGTAATTAGATTACAAATATGACTTCACAAATTGCAAGATAAGGTTTAAAAACTTCACAAACATTTGGAAATAGTCAAACAAGTTTAGTATCTGGTTAGGTATCTAATTACTAGGAAAATTAACTTTTCTTCTCAAATGCATCAGATAAAAAAATCATAAGGAAAAGGGAATTAGTTCTGCAGAAAATGTTATAATTGTACTCTCCTTGTGATTGGTAAAACTATAAATGAATACTATAGTTAGTTAGACATCAGCAGAGGGGATGGCCTTGTGTATAAAATACTGCAGAAGCAGAATTGCACAGAGAAGCATGATCTATTCAATGCTTTCAGCCTAATGCTGCTGTTGACATCAGTGAGCATAAACCATCACCTAGACTGAAAGACGATTCTCTTCTCCAAAGATGAATAAACATAGTGATTGGAGATTCACATTGTTCACATATACAATCATATTGTCACTCATGGATCTTATGGGCTTTCTGTGGTAGATGTTTTCTTCCCACCCTGCTTTCAAAGGGTTCCAATCCAAGATTTCAATAGCCACTTGTATCTTATTCGGGTGGTTCGGGGCCTTCTAGCTGTGTATCAGTTTCTTATTTAATAAAATTTGAACATTTCTCAAAAATAAATAAAAATAAAAATGCAAAACGTCAAAGCAACTCAACTGAATGGAAACTTCTATGTTGCCTGAACTCCCACAGATATTTATCAAAGTAGACCAGGTTATGTGGTTAGGCACAAAACCCACCATCGTCATCTCAACCATCAGTGCTTTTGCCCGGAAATAATCAGTGCCACAACAGTTCATTAAAATATTATATGTAGCATTCGTGGGTGTAAAAGGAACCAGCTTCGTGAAGCTTAAATGAATTGGATTAGTATGCAAATTAGTATGATTGTTTCCACTTGAATCCTTTGTATCCATGCAGATTTGACCATAAATTTTTGTATCAGTCTTAGAAGTATAAGTTCCTCGTAATCCACTTTCTTTCCATGATTGGAAAATACGAAAAGCTCTGTCATACTGGCTCTCAGCATGTGCATGGAGAAGGCTGTTCCAACATTGAGAATTGAGTTCACAACCTGCCAGGAGCATCTCTTCAAGTACTTGAGTTGTCAGTTCCACAAGATCTGCATGGGAACAGGCACTGATCAATGATGACTATGTAACCACATTAGGAGTAACACCAGCTGAAAGCACTTCTTCTTCCACACCAAAGATTTTAACCTTTGTCCCCGGAAATCCAATAGAACTAAAAAAGCAAACAAAAGGTACAAAGGCTGAGTTTGTTTAAAGTCTTTTGGTGAATTCTCTCTCTTGTGAGAGTTTGTTTCAGTATTTGCTTTTAATTTTGTTTCATTTATATAAAGGTTTAGGGGTCCTTAAAACCCAGCTCTTCTTTGATTCTCAGAGCCATTTCCCACATTTTTGAATCTACAAAGACCTGCCATTTGATTAACTATCATCAGGAAACTGTAAGAGGATTCTGAAGCAAATATGTCTGCAACTTCACTTGCAAAGGAAGAAAAAAAATCCAATTAAGTGGAAAAAAATGAGGATGAAGAGGCATAACATGTGGCTTGATTTAAGCGGGAAAGTCTGTACAAAATGAAATAAAAGCAATGTCATGTGAAGACTAATACTCGCGTATTCTTTTAGCACCCAAGGGGTAATCAACTTGGAGACAGTTGTGGGTCCATGGGTCTCATGTGCTAAGAATTGGTATTGTAGCAGACTATAGCAGGTAGTTTGAGTGGGACTTGGCAAGTGATCAAGGTTGAGGGATTTACGAAAAATATGTAGGTGTTCAAGGTTTAGCAGTAAGCTTGGAAAAGTGCAAATGCTCCAGGTGAAGCATGACAAGTACCCGATAGGAGTTGCGTAAGTTCAAGTATTTCAATTTCAAGTGAAGCAAAAATGTCGCATGCAGCATCTCCGAAATACAATGATGATGAACCAAGTGTTCCCCGCCAACAGAAAGATTTAACATGTGGCTCGATTTGAGTGAAAAATGTAGCCCAACACGGGATATATCATGAAGAATAATAAGTTGAATCGTCTTCTATTAGTTGCTGGGATCTTTTCAGCTAAAACCCCATATTATTAGAGCTGTGTAGCTGGTCCACAGGTCTGACACGCTAATAGAATTAGTAACATTCACAAATGATGTTTCACAAGAACTATGGGCATACCTTAATAATTGTGCTGCTATACGTGATCACATCCAACTTGAGCTCCCTCATTGATGCCCTATGCCTTCCTCCTTGTAAAGTTTCGCGCCAAATCAACTCTTCCAGCTAGACAACATGCCTTCAAGAGTATATTATAAGATGCCAAATCTACTGCAATATGTAGATCCTGAATTGATGTGTCAAAAGAAGATCAGTATATGTCTGACCAACAGGACGGTGGGTTATTCACACATGGCTAGAAATTAAGATCTTTGACAGACTCACCTAGAAGGAGCAAGAATTTAAAAAAAAAAAGAGGTCCCTAAGTGATGGGCTTGAATCCATTTCAAAAAAAAAAAAATTTACTTGCATCTGCTTGTAGACATGAAACTAAGCAAGGTGTAGTTCAAATCATGGGCATCAACATTCATGAGACTGTTGAAAATATAAACATTTGGGGTAACCTTCTGAGCTAGCAACTCCTGCAATCTGCAAAATCAAGAAAATGTCAGATTATTACATATGACTGACGCCCATCTATTGCTAGAGAGTCAAGCCGACAGTGTCAGGCCCGTCCATCACCATTCATCATCCTAGAGATGCTGAAAATGGATTCATCTTTAAGATGATGGATGGTGTAAGGCACGGGCTTGGCTCTCTAGAATCAGAGGTCTTACTTATCCTACATGAAGAGAGAGAAAAGATAGTGCCAATCCAGGCAACTTCAAATAACTATTTTATTTCAAACTATTATCCTCGCCACCGCCACCTCTCCTCTTCCCCCTCTTCTTCTTCTTTTCTCCATCAATCACCACTGCCACCTCTCATCCCACCTCCACTCATTTTCATCGTCTTATTCTCAACCTCCTCCCCTACCCTCACATCTTCTTCTTCTCTGTTTTTTTTTTTTTTTTCTTCTTATCCTGCGCTTTTTTTATCTTTTTTTTTTTTTTTTTTTTTTTTTTCTGTTTTCTCTTATCTTTTTTCTTCTTCTTCTTTTTGCCCTCACGAAGATTCTGGCAAGTGGGGAACCTCTACTCACTGGAACCGCTGCAAGTGAATGTATGAGCAATTGTATTCTTCATCATTCTTTATCAAATTTGGGTATTTTCAAAACCCCCCCAAAAAAAAAAAATGTCAAAGTGTGAACCAAAAATATAATGTCCAAAATTTAGTATAATATTTTGTTAATCACCTTAAAAATTTTGACCAAATCAAGCAGTTGTAAAACATACAAAATTTTGAATAAAACAAACATAATGAGTTGTCGAAACCATTATAAATTATGAATTTGTTTTTTTTTCAACAAAATATATTTTTTTGGGAAACTTTTCTTGTTAAATAGGTGGCGGAAAGCATTCTCTCCAAACCTAATTTTTCACCGAATTAATTTAACAACGAAATATTTTTTATTCCTACAAAATACTAGTTTTCTGATAATTATGGCATCATCTGGAATGAAATATTTTGTTGCTAAAAAAGACTAATTTTAACAACAAAACACTCCCTTGTTAACATAATATTAACATTTATTCATGTCTCTTTAGTAAAGAAATATGTTTTCTTAGATAATAATTACATTATTAGTGATGATTGTTAATAATGAATGATAATATTTTCAATTAGTTTTTTTTTATTGTTAAAGTTCGTTTGCTAATTTATAGCAACAATATTTCGTTGAAAATTGTTACAATATTAGCAACAACTTTTTATTTTGTTGGAAACAATATATTTTTAATGAAATCTCTCTAGCAAGGAAATAAAATTTTGTTGGTAATTATAACTTTGTTGGTAACAAATTATTTTTAGGTAAAAAATGATAATTACTTTCATGAAAATACATTTCTCGTTAAAGTTTATTAACTATTTTATAGCGACAAATCATTATTTTGTTTTAACTGATATATTCGTTGCCAACATTTTTCATGGTAAATGCATTATGATACTTGTTCGTCACTCTTTCAAATGAAACTAAATTTTCTAGTTAATTATCACGTTATTGACAACGATTTATTTGGTTACTTAAAGCTCCTAACTGCTTTACAGTGGCAATATATCATTTTTTTGAAATTTTTTTATTAATAACAATGAAATTATGTTATCTGAAAAATCAAATAACATTTCTTTAATAATAAAATATTCTTTTATTATTAATTATAATATTATGGGTAACAATTTGTTTCGTCGCTAAAGATTGAGAAATTTTTCCATGAATTTTTCTATTATTCTTTTTAGGGCTCGTTTTTTTATTCACAACATTTTAATTTTATTTCATTGGGGATATAACCAATTTCAATAACATATCTAACAATGTAATGTTATTAGTATTTCGTTGCTAATTTGAATGGTTTCACTGGGATTTCTTTTCATTGCTAAAAGTGATAAATATTTCACATAAAACTTATAGTTATTAAAATATTTTGTCATAATTCATGGTGATGAAATAATATTTATTGGTCTCTCTTATATACGTAACAATAATTTTTTTATTACAAAAAAAAAATTTAATTTAATAAGCGATAAATTTGCTTCACACAACACTCTTTCAATTTATTTTTAGATCTGAATAATATCTAAAAAATCTCTCTATCTCTCTCTCTAAGTATCTGTAAATTATGTTTAGATTCCTCTCTTGAATGGCCTTGATCTAGTCTCTCAGTTAAAGTTGTCATCTTTATCTCACTTTCCAACTATGGAGTTTCGTAGATATGCTTTCAAGCTATCATAAATTACATTTTTTTTTTTTTTTTTTTGTGAATTCGGTGAGTTTTGGTTGTAATTATGAGGGTGTTTTTTTTTTTTTTTTTTGGCAACAACTATCTCGCACCACCAATTTCTCTCTCTCACACCACCTACTTACTTTCTCACACTACCTATATAAACCAAAATCATTCATTTTTTCCCCTCACCATTCAAATCGACAATGGTTCCTCCCTCCCAAATTTTTTAAATCATTTTTTTCAAATCTCTCCCCACACTCAAATCTCCTGCAAATCTCCCTCGAAAATTCTCAAAATCTCCTTAAAGTTGAAACTCTTTGTTGCACCTTATTGCGGAAGCGGGTTGACACCAACAATTGCACACAAGTACCACAATGATCCAATCAATTAAACAGAGCAACTAGCAATGAAAGAAATTAGAGAAAATTAAGAACATACCACAAGAGACACAAGGTTTACGTGGTTCAGCAAATTGCCTACGTCCACGGTGAGGTGATTCCACTATATTCAAGAACAAGGTACAAGAAGATGACAATTCTCACACAATCTCTCAACAAGAGATGAAACAATTTCAGCAATTGTCTTTCTCTATTCCCTGTGCTTCACAGTTTTTCTACGTTCAATCATCATAATAAAAACACCTATAGTTCCTAATATATATAGGAACAACAGTTTTCTATTTGGCAGTAGTTTCCTGTTTCACAGTAGTTTCTTGTTTCCTAGAATTTATTTCCTGTTCAAAAAACAATTTCTAGAAGTCCAAACAGTTTCCTGTTTCAAACAGGAGTCCAAACACTTTCCTGTTTCAAACACGTTTCCTGTTTCACAATTCTCCACCTCGGCAAATTTTTTATGAGGAAAAAATGAGCCGAAACAAGGCATGAGAATAAACTGATCAACACTCCATCATAGCTTTGTCACCTCACGAAACCGCCCCGAAGGGCAACGCCCCAAAGGGCCCTCAATCAACATGAGTCAATGTGGAGTAAGTCCAAACAATGTTGGAACTTAACTCCAGGAACAACCTTTGTCAACATATCAGCAGGGTTGCCTTTTGTGTGTACTTTCACCAAAGACACATCACCATCCTCAATTACATCTCGAACAAAGTGATATCGGACGTCAATATGCTTAATCCTTCCGTGATGAACCTGATTTTTAGCTAAATGGATGGCACTCTGACTGTCACAGAGAACCTCAACACTATCTTGTTCCACACCCAAGTCATTTACAAGTCCTTGAAGCCACAATGCTTCTTTTACACCTTCTGTCAATACCATATACTCTGCCTCTGTAGTAGAGAGAGTCACTGTATCCTGAAGCATAGATCTCCAACCAACCGGAGCAGCGTATATCTGAAATACGTAATCAGTAGTAGATCTTCGTCTATCTAGATCACCAACATAATCAGAATCAACAAACCCATGAACCTGACATGAATCTCCACCGAAGTCCAAACCCACATCCAAGGTACCTTTTAAGTAACTAAGCATCCATTTCACTGCCTCCCAATGTTTCTTCCCAAGGTTTTCCATATACCTGCTCACAACACTAACAGCCTGTGAAATGTTAGGGCGTGTACACACCATAGCATACATTAAACTGCCAACTGCACTAGCATAAGGAACATGCGACATGTATTCCTTTTCTTCCACTGTGACTGGAGATAACTTTCGAGAAATTCTAAAATGTGAAGCCAAAGGAGTAATAACCGGCTTTGCGTTTTCCATGCCAAACTGTGATATGACCTTCTCAAGGTACCCCTTCTGTGAAAGAAATAATTTTTTATTCTCCCTTTCTCTTCTTATCTCCATACCAAGTATCTTCCTTGCAGCACCCATATCCTCATCTCAAACTTAGAAGCAAGTTGAGACTTCAATTTATTTATCTCCACCATACTCTTACAGGCAATGAACATATCGTCAACATAGAGCAAAAGATAAATAAAATCGCCACTACAAAGTTTTTTTAAGTAAACACAACAATCATACTTACTTCGTGTGAACCCATGTTTCAACATAAAAGTGTCAAACCGTTTGTACCACTGCCTAGGTGACTGCTTTAACCCATAAAATGATCTCCTCAAATGACAAACATGGTCTTCTTTTCCAACAACCTTAAAACCTTCCGGCTGATGCATATAAATTTCCTCCTCTAAGTCTCCATGCGAGAAAGCTGTTTTCACATCAAGTTGTTCAAGCTCAAGGTCACCATGAGCTACCAAGCTCAACAACACACGAATAGAAGTGTGTTTTACCACAGGCAAAAATATCTCATTGTAGTCAACGCCTTCCCTCTGAGCAAAACCCTTAGCTACTAATCTTGCCTTGAACTGAGTACCAGACTCTAGAGTAGTCTGTTTCTTCTTAAACACCCACTTGCAGCCAATTGCTTTCCTTCCATTAGGCAACGACACTAGATCCCAAGTATGGTTCTTCTGGAGAGACTCCATCTCACCCTGCATAGCTACTAACCAACTCTGACTATCTGAATGACGCGCGGCCTGCTTGTAAGTAGTTGGCTCATCATCTTCCACAGAGAGTGCATATGCAACCAAATCAACTGTATTCAACTGACCATAGTGCTTCAACGGTTCTTAAAAGCCAAAATTTTTAACTTGCTTAACTGATCGTTTTGACCTAGTTAAGGCCAAAGGTTGCTGCTGGGATTGATTATCTTCAACTGGTTGTTGTTCCTCATGGTCTTCAGGCTCATAATTCATATCATGTGTGTCTGCTTCAACCACTTGTTCATCTGCTGCATCCACAGACGCTTCAACTTTCACATTCTGAGTGTTACTAGATTCACCACCACTATCAACCAACTCCTTAGCTTTAGTACAAGCTAACAAGGAATTCTCATCAAATGTAACATCTCGACTGATCACAAATTTATTATCCTCTAAACACCATAGACGATGGCCCTTCACGCCTTTTGCATACCCCAAGAAAATGGCCTTCTTAGCCCTAGCATCAAGCTTATTTTCTTTCACATGGTAGTAGGCAATACAACCGAAAACTTTCAATACACTGTAATCAACATGTTCACCTGACCACACCTCATAAGGTGTTTTGCAGTCTTATATAGAATGTGGCGATCTATTAATCAAGAAACACGCGGTGGCTATTGATTCAACCCACCATTCTCTGTCAAGACAAGCATTGGAGCGCATACACCTAGCTCTTTCAAGCATAGTACGGTTCAATCTCTTAGCAACTCCATTTTGTTGTGGCGTGTTTCTAACAGTCCAGTGTCGAACAATTCCTTCCTGATCACAAAACTGTTTAAAAGTACCCTCAGTATACTCGGTACCATTATCAGACCTCAAAGTCTTCACCTTTCTTCCAGTTCTATTCTCAACCATTGCTCTCCACCTTTTAAATGTCTCAAATACTTCATTCTTGGACTTCAAAAAATATACCCATGTGTAACGGGAATAATCATCAATGAAGGAGACAAAGTACCTGGAACCTCCCTTAGAGGCGACCTTCGCTGGTCCCCACACATCTGTATGCACATAGTCTAGAATACCTCTGCTCCTGTGCTTGCTTGTACTGAATTTTACCCTGCATTGTTTTCCATATACACAATGCTCGCAAAACTCCATAGTTGGTTTCTGCATACCCTTCAGTAACCCTTGCTTGCTCAGTAGAGACAATCATTTTTCTGTCATATGCCCAAGTCGCATGTGCCATAACCTAGTGCTTTCCGATGAAGAAGTTCCCACTGCCACATTTCCTATTACCGTGTTACCCATCAAGGTGTACAAGTTACCTTGTTTGATCCCTTTCATGACAACCAAAGACCCACGGACAACCTTTAAAACTCCACCTACCGCTGTAAACTTACAACCATTGGAGTCTAAAACACCAAGTGAGATAAGGTTCTTTTTCAAGGCTGGGACATGCCTCACATCAGTTAAGGTTCTCACAACACCATCATACATCTTAATCCTCATTGTTCCAATTCCAACTGTCTTACAATCGCAATCATTACCCATTAGAACAGTACCACCATCAATGTGCTCATAGGTAGTGAACCACTCTCTGTTTAGGCACATATGGTAAGAACACCCAGAGTCAAGGAGCCATCTCCTAGAGATTTTTGTGTTTTTACCCACAACTGAATAACATTCTTCATCATTTTCCATACTAGATGCATAACTTGCTTCACTAGTATCACCCTTATCTTGCTTTTTCTTGCCCTTCCAACTGTTATCATGATTACTCTTACCTTGATTTGGACAATTTTTCCTAATATGCCCCCACTCTTTACATTTGTGACATTGTGGACCTCTAGACTTTGATCTAGATTTTCCACTATTTGAAGATGATTTCACTTGAGACCTTCCTCTAACAACCAACCCTTCAGCTTGATCTTTCCCATTACCATTTGATGAAGTTTTCTTCCGAATCTCATTGGACAAGAGTGCACCGGTAGTTTCATCAAATGTAAGTTCATCTTTTCCAAACAAAATTGTTTGTACAAGATTTTCATATGACTGCGGCAAGGAGTAAAGCAATATAATTGCTTGGTCTTCGTCCTCAATCTTCACATCCACATCTCTCAAATTTGAGATAATCTGTGTAAACTTGGCGATATGATCACCAATTAGAGTGCCCTCATCCATTGCTAGTCTGTACAATTGGGTTTTCAAGTATAACCTGTTTGATAATGTCTTAGTCATAAACTGTGACTCAAGCTTCAACCAAACATCAGCTGCCGTAGTCTCTTCATTAACTAAAAAAACTATGTCTCTATCCAAACACAAGCAAATAGCAGCACGCGCCTCCAAATCCAATTCTTCCCATTCATCATCTGACATGGTTTCAGCCTTTTTATCCTTCCCTAGTAATGCCTTGTGTAATTTCTGAGAAATAAGCAAATTCCTCATTTGTATTCTCCAATATCCGAAATCGTTCTTACCATTAAATTTCTCGATTTCATACTTCCCCACATGTGCCTTGCTCACCTTGGATGCCATTGCAAACAAAACCTGTGACTTTCTAGACAAGAAGCTTCACTAAGATTTTTTTTTTTTTTTTTCAAACAACTTGTGCACAAACAAATCCTAGCACTTTTGAATATTCACAATCTTGAGTAGAACAATTCAAGATCAATTTCCCTTAGTGCTCTGATACCAATTGTTGCGCCTTATTGCGGAAGCGGGTAGACACCAACAATTGCACACAAGTACCACAATGATCCAATCAATTAAACAGAGCAACTAGCAATGAAAGAAATTAGAGAAAATTAAGAACATACCACAAGAGACACAAGGTTTACGTGGTTCAGCAAATTGCCTACGTCCACGGTGAGGTGATTCAACTATATTCAAGAACAAGATACAAGAAGATGACAATTCTCACACAATCTCTCAACAAGAGATGAAACAATTTCAACAATTGTCTTTCTCTATTCCCTGTGCTTCATAGTTTTTCTACGTGCAATCATCATAATAAAAACACCTATAGTTCCTTGTATATATAGGAACAACAGTTTTCTGTTTGGCAGTAGTTTCCTGTTTCACAGTAGTTTCCTGTTTCACAACAGTTTCCTGTTTCCTAGAATTTATTTCTTGTTCAAAAAACAATTTCCAGAAGTCCAAACAGTTTCCTGTTTCAAACAGGAGTCCAAACACTTTCCTGTTTCAAACACGTTTCCTGTTTCACACTCTTAAACCCAAACTCAATAAATATGCATAACTTAACATAATAGACAACCCCAAATTCAAAACAAAAAATGAAAAACAGAGTAACTTTCAAACAAATTTAAACCCTCAATTGAGACTGATTCTCAAGCTCAACAAAACATGAAAGTTGTAGTACTCTGAGTTATTTAATAAACACAACTTGAATAACTTGAAAATGTTTTGATATTAGCAATTTATCACCATTTTACTAAAGTCGCGTAAATCTATCCGAAAAATAAAAACGGGATAGTGTTCTTGATTTTTGACCAACTTATGTTATCGATCGAGACCGATTCTGAATTTGATCAAAACACAAAAGTTGTAGTACTTTTAGTTATCTAATAAACACAACTTGAATCACTTGAAAATGTTTTGAAATGAGCAAATTACGATCATTTTAGTAAAGTTGCGCAGAAAAAATAAAAAATTGTTCGCAGAGTGCACTACGAGGTATCTGATACCTCGCATTCGAACAATTTATTATTATTATTATTATTATTATTATTATTATTTATTGCAGTGCACTCATGTCCTAAGTAGATATTTCACACGTCCTCGCTCACTCCTTATGCAGTGGTGAAGGGACAAATGACACATTGTACATGATCGTGGTCATCAAATTCAGGTCTAGGATGGTAGCGGCAGTTGACAATGTCATGAAAAAAGTTGGGGGTCATATATGTACACAATTAAAGTGAAAAGGTAGAGATCACCGGATTAATCCATGGATGATGGAGCACTTTCAACCCTATGGACCCCAACATGACCAAAGTTCAGGTCCTAAATGATTGTTAGCTGGTACGCATTAAGAGTTTATTAACAAATACTTAAAAGGGCAAGAGAAAAAGAAGAACTAAAGCAGATTGAAGAAGAACAAATCAACAATATTATCAGGGAAAGAGACGGATAACCTTACGCAGAAGGAATTAAGGAACAATGGGGTACATCACCGTGGTACTGCTGATGTCAATGGTCATTACTCGGTATACTTGGTTCAACTTTAAAAATACATTTTTCCAAGATCCACATATACATCAGGTTATGCAGTCTGTGTTAAGCTACTTGTGATAGAGTACTCATTTATCATATTTCTATTACAACTTGTAGTGTTCATAATTCACAGTTAGTGATGAAGCCAAGATTTTTGTTGAGGGGGAGGGGGCAGAGTGATGTTATAATTAATTAAATATAATATAAAATTAGTTACTTTAACATGAATTTTTTTTAAATATAACAAAAGTGAAGTACAACAAAGACAGTCATTGAAGACGATTGCTACTATATCTATTGAAGATGATTACTACTTCTAGAAACACAACAGAAAAGAAGGGTTTAAATCGTTGATTACTACTACATGAAGAAAAGGAGGACGAAATTGGGTTGCTTACGATTTTTTTGTGGAAATGACCAACACAGTGATTAATGAAGACACCTGGTACCTAGAAGAAGAAGAATAAGGTGATTTGAATCCTTGGATCTTGTGAAGATGAGCTCAAATAACTCAATAGTTATAGATCTTTGAAGATGATGAAATATGGGGGTTTCCCTCATCTTATCCAATCGATGGAGTGTGAAGAAGAAACTGTGGGTTTTGGTTTCTTTGAGGAGTAATTCTAGCTGGCCTGAAAAACCAGCCTGGGGGGCGAAAATACATTTTTTCCCCCTATTTAAAACACTTTTTGGAGTATGTGTTTAAAGAGGGGGAGCAAAAATGTATTTTTGCCACCCCCCCAAGCAGGAAAACCACGCTGATTTTTCAGGCCCGCTAGAATTTCTGTTCTTTAAGAGATTTGAGGGATTTTTTTTTTTAAAGAAGAATACTAGGCTTTTTATTACTTGAAAAAATCTTTTACATCAGTCGGGAATACAAGATTTACCCGATAAAAAGAACCAGAGGACTTACATCATAGCAAACCCAAAATAAATAGTGACCAAACCCCTAGATCAATGTCTATACTTGCTGTTACTTTTCTTCATTCTAGATGATCGAGGAGGATATACATTGATGTCTCTGAAGTCCGTCGCATGAAATCTTTTCGATATTCGAATTTGGTCTGTCTTTAAACCTGACACTACTCTTGACCTAATGGTGTATTCATCCAAATCTTCTTCTTCTGAACTGATTGTATCCGAAATGTCGGTATCGGTCTCCATTTCGATTTCGCTGTTAGCGTTACGAACCAAATAGTTAACATGTTTTATATTCGGTGCTTCAAGTACTATTGCATCCACTAAAGCTTCGTCATCTTGTAGAAAACTCGCATCTGCTGGAAACCCTACCTTCCGGTCATGCACCTTGTCACCACTCTGAACGCGATTCTGAGCACCAACGTGAGCTCCACTGCCAGAGCCATATACAAACCCACTGTCAAGATGATCATCCTTAGCTATTGCGTCCTCCTTTGTTGGTCCGGAATTACTGCCTGAAATCATTGCATTTATATGTAGAGAAAGCATTCCCACTACTCGTCTTTTCCCCTGGGCTAGAGATCTCGACATCCCCGCCTACAGCCTTGGTCAAAACCCCCTGCGCCCTCCCTGATTCCAACTGGTGAACATACTCGTACGCTCTCTGATGCGGCCTTGAGCTGCTACCTGAAGCAATATCACATTCTTGCATGAAAGCTTGGTCATCACTCGCATTTTTCTTAGGGATCAACTTCTTTGGATCATCATCTATAGCATTTGATGTTCTGTTCACCAAACCAACGAATGGTGAGGCGACTTGCTCTGACGAAGCAAACTTTGTTATTGGCAGAACACGCTCTGGCGGAGACTAAGCAAGCCCTGAAATTGTCTCTCCTTGATTTTGAATTGCTTTTGCAATCTCAACCGCTGTGTACCCCGCCTCAAGAAGTTCTTCCTCCGTTGTTTCTGGTTCGACCATGTCACTGACTGGATCCTTCGTCTTACAAGGCAATTGATGATTCATTAGATTACTCTCGTCTTCAACTATGGTCTCCGTAAGTGACTCGAATTTGTTTGACAACAAGACATTCCCCGAATTTTTGACCATCGGCCTCTCAGCACCAACGTCCTCATGGATTTCCTCACCCTGATCATTCTTTACACCACTAGTTCCAGCTTCTGTCGTTGAAATTTTATTTTTTTTAACCACTGGGACAAATTGTTGCTTGAGGACTTTGGCTTCCACCTTTTGTTTCTCAGTCTTATCTTCTTTCACCAAATTTGGTGTTCTCACATTGCCCTTATGACCTAACTTTTTTCTACAATAATCCTCCTGATGTCCTAACAATGAGCAATAATCACAATATTTGAAACCCGGATATTCAATCATTTGCCAAAAGCCCCTATTGTTTGATCTATCTATCCAAATTCTACTCGGTAACTTTTCCGCCAAAGTCATCTCCACGCAAACACAGGCATAACTCGGGCGTGAAAGACATCGAGTATGATCATCCATGCGCAAAAAGACACCAAAAGAGTTCACAATTGCTTTTAAAAGAGGGGGATGAAATAAATGCAAAGGCAAGTTAGGCAACTCTACCCATAGTGGAACCGATATCGGGTCTGCTTTCAGACTGAAACCATCATGCCAGCGGAAAGCTTTGAATTGAACTCCCCGAATCAAGAACGAGTCCCTTGCCAAGACTTTCTTTGCTTCTGCCTCAGATTGAAGCCGAACAAGAACATGACCACTACTACAAATATTAGCTTAGGTAACGCCACTTAGATATCGCTTTTTTAAAGAGCTATCCAAGTGGGCGCTAGGATAGCGCTTATTTGTCTTTAAAAAAAAATTCAAAAAAAAACGCTACAATAGCGCTTTTAAATTTTTTTTTCAGTTAAGCGCTATCTTAATTATGTCTTAGATAGCGCTTTAAAAAACGCTATGTGGAAAAACGTTACCAAACTACCATAGCGCTTTTAAAGTGCTTGCATAGCGCTTTCGAAGCGCTATGCTACTTCCATTTAGTATAGCGCTTTATCCTATAGCCTAATAATTAAAAAAAAATCAAATATCAAATTAAATCTCATTTTTTCAGATCTTGATACGATCGGACGGTTAAGATCACAAGCCCTAATAAAAACCTAAATCTCGACAACATTTTTTTGGTTTTGCTTTTGCCATTTTTTCAAACACACAGAGAGGCGATAGGAGGCACGGAACCGAGGCGAGGAGGTGAGGAACCAGATCGAGGAGGTGAGGAACCAGAGGAGGCGAGGACGCGAGGAAGGAGGCGACTCAGGCGAGGAACCAGAGGAGGCGAGGAGGCGAGGAACCGAGGAGTCACAGGGTAAGGACCAGGTTCGTCTCTCTCGCTCGACTCTCACTCAGTCACTGTTGGTGTTTTGTGTTTTGTTGGAAAAAAAAAATCTCAATGACTGCGACAAAATGAGATGGAGAAATCAAAAGACATACTACTTCCATCAACCTCAGTGAGTACTCCAAATCCTAAGAGCATCTCCATTGAAATAGAAAGATCAGACTGAAATTTAAACATTTTAGACTAATACAAGTTCAATTAAAAGTTAAAATTAGGCTAATGGACTAATCAGTCTTTCAAAGTCTACTGAGGAAGTGAGCATCTAATGTTCGTCTCTCCATCTCATTTCGTCTCTCTTGCTTCTTCTTGCCTTTTTTTTTTTTGTGTTTTGTGTGTGTGATTCACTGATTATTAGCCTATTTTTTGTCTACTGAGGAAGTGAGCATCTAATGCATATTTTTATTATTTTTGAGTTATAGGCATATAGCTTTAAGTTCAAAATGTTGTCATATTAGTGTTTCATGTGTAGTATCTAATGGAATGGAATGAATGTGTTATTAAAAATGTGTAGTTATACTCGTATGAATGAATTATTGTTTCAAAGATATATGGACAGTTTTGTTGAAAAAATCTTTCAATCAAATTGTGACAGAGTGTATTAATATAACTTATTCAAAATGAAAATGTAGTACTCCGTATATGTTTCTTCATATTTTGATTCCGACATGTTTCTAAGTCATTTCTCTATGATTTATTGTTACAAAATTGTTTGGATTTGATCTTTGTCTTCTCTTTGTGTATGATAGATTGGACAAATATAAATATTTCATGCTTAGCTTCCACTAATTAAAGTGAGTGTTCATAGAATTGTGTGCTAGTAAGAATCTTGCTAAGTCCCAAGAGTGGAAAGAACAAGTAAAAAATGTGGATTCATGGCAATGGAGATTGATGTATTGATGTTTTTTTGTAGTATTGTTTTTAATGGATCGAGAATGGGTAAATGCGGATCGATTATCTGAAGAGTACAAGAAAGGGGTGGAAGAGTTTTGTGCTTATGCAACTAAGAATGCTAAAAATCCAATGTTCATTAAATGTCCGTGTCGAAAATGTTTAAATGTAAAAGAGGTTAGTGGTCAAATGAAGTTGCACGAGCATTTATTGTGTCATGGTATTGACAAAACATATAAGGTTTGGACATATCATGGTGAGAGCAAAGATAAACGTAGCTCAATTGGCAAACGTAAACATAGTTTATCAAGTCAATTGGGCTCCCAGTTTGAGTTTATAAATAAAATGAACACAAGTGATATGGGAGATGGTAATGAAAAATCTAGTCCTGTGAAGAATTCCCCAAGTGTTGTCAATGAAGAGTTGCGGGATCATCCTGATATGTGTGATGGCTTAAGAGAGGATGTTGGGTTACCGTTGTGGCCGGGTTGTACAAAGGCTACAAAATTGTCAGCTGTGTTGACTTTGTACAACTTAAAAGCTAGTCACCAAGTTTCTGATGTTTTCTTCACAGAGATGTTAGAAGCTGTAGGTGAACTATTGCCAGATGGGAATGTGCTCCCTCGAAGAGCATATGATGCTAAACAGTTGCTCAAATCTATCGGGTTAACACATGAGAAGATCCATGCTTGTCCGGATGATTGTATTTTATATAGGAAAGATTACGCAGAATTGAATGAATGTCCCAAGTGTGGTAAGAAGCGGTATAAGAAAAACAACTCCCCGGCCAAAGTTATGTGGTACTTTCCTATAACTCCTAGATTCAGGAGGTTGCATAGTAGCTTTGATGATGCTAAACACTTGACATGGCATTATGATAAAAGAACAAATGATGGAATGTTGAGGCATCCAGCTGATTCACCTCAGTGGAAGACATTTTATAATAAATATCCAGAATTTGGGAAGGAATCAAGGAACTTGCGATTGGTACTTTCAGCAGATGGAATGAATCCTCATGGTGTTCAGAGTACTTCCCATAGTACATGGCCCATGGTTTTGATAATCTATAACCTGGCCCCTTGGTTATGCATGAAACACAAGTATATGATGTTGTCTATTTTGATATCAGGACCTCGACAACCTGGTAACGACATTGATGTATATTTGGCTCCATTAATCGAGGACTTAAAGTTGCTGTGGGAAGAGGGTGTTGATGTATATGATGGATACAGAAAGTCTAATTTCAGATTGAAGGCTATGTTGTTTGGAACGATCAATGATTTCCCAGCTTATGGGAACCTTTCTGGATATACTGTGAAGGGGCATTGTGCGTGCCCATGGTGTACCGATAATACCGATCATCTTCGCTTGAGTCATTGTAAGAAGTCTGTTTACATGGGGCATAGACGGTGGTTGGATCCAAGTCATCCCTACAGAACGATGTCTGAGACATTCAATGGTGAAGTTGAAGATCGGTTTCCACCTTCTACATTGTCAGGTGTCGATGTGCTAAAAGAGGTGGAAAACATTGAGACACAGTTTGGTAAAACGTTTGCAAAGTTTGTTCCCACTAAAGGTTTTAAGAAACAATCAATCTTTTTTCAGTTAGCTTATTGGAAGGACTTGTTTGTTAGGCATTTTATTGATCTCATGCATAATGAGAAAAATGTGAGTGCTAGTGTGATAAATACTTTGTTATGTGACTCTTCAAAATCTAAAGATGGACTCAATGCACGAAAGGACATGGTTGATATGGGAACCAGAGAAGAACTTGCACCTATATTAAAGGAGGGGAAAGCAACACCATACTTACCTCTTGCCGCTCATACTTTGTCTAAGAATGAGAAGATTGTGTTACTTGAGACACTTCAGTCCGTGAAAGTTCCAGAGGGTTACTCATCCAACATACAAAATCTTGTATCTTCAGACGGGTTGAAACTGCTGAATATGAAATCACATGATTATCATGTCATCATTGAGAATCTGCTCCCAATTGCAATTCGTTCTATCTTGCCAGAAAATGTGCGTAAGACTATCACAAAGTTATGTTGGTTTTTCAAAGCCATGAGCAGCAAAGTCATAAACCCAAGAAGTTTGTCAAGTTTACAGAAAGTGATTATAGAAACACTTTGTGAGCTTGAGATGTATTTTCCACCATCTTTCTTCGATATCATGATTCATTTGACTGTTCACTTGGTTTACGAGACGAGGATGTGTGGTCCTGCTCGTATGAGATGGATGTATGGCATGGAGCGGTATATGAAAGTGTTGAAAGGTTATGTGAGAAACAGGTATCGACCGGAAGCTTGCATAGCTGAAACCTATTTAGTTGAAGAAGCAATAGAATATTGGTCCGAATATATTCCAAATGTCGAAGCAATTGGACTTCCGAGTACTCGTCACACTAATAGGTTTGAGGGTGAAGGTGTAACTGGGGGTCAACCGTTGTTGATCAACCTCAAACAGTGGCGACTGGTGCACTTGTGTGTTCTACATAACACAGTTGATGTTGTTCCTTATGTTGAGATGCACAAACAGGGTATCGCAAAAGATCATCCAGATAAAGGCCCTGATTGGGTTGAAGTGGAGCACAATCTTACCTTCATCGAGTGGTTTCGTGGCTGCATAGAGAAAAGTGACTCAGTATCAGAAAGGATCAAGTATTTGTCAAAAGGACCTGATATGCATGTGTATTCTTACAAATGTTATCTTATTAATGGATACACATTCTACACTAGAGAACACGATGCGAAAAATACAATGCAGAATAGTGGAGTTTCTCTTAATGCCACTGCACTAAACCAGACAAATACGACATACTTTGGACAAATCATAAATATGTGGGAAATCGACTATGTTGGATTCCGAGTTCCGGTGTTTGACTGTAGTTGGGTTAGCATTCCTGATGGAGTACATGTTGAAAGTTCTGGATTCATACGCGTCGATTTAAAAAAGGTTGGGTACAAAGACGATTCATACATCATGGCAGTGCAAGCTAAGCAGGTGTTTTATGTGAGTGACCCAGTTGATAAGAAGTGGTCCATCGTTGTATTGTCGAACAAGTTCAATAATAGTTACCAAGTTAGTGACCATGTTGATGAGGACGTTGATACAATTAATGATCCTTTTGGGGACGTGTATGTTTGCCCGAGCACTTACGATTATGATGATCATCAAAACTTATATTTAAGATATGATCATGATGACGGTGAATATGTAAATCCAGATTTAGTTAATGTACATGGCCATGAACGATCAAAGTCAACTACCAAACGAAAGAGGATATCTAAAGCCAAAAAGAAATGTATGTGTTTTTCCTATTATATAGTTGTAATTTATATCCAGTAGTAAGTTGTAAGATCCAAAGTAATGTATGTATTTTTCCTATTGAATTATGTCCATTAAACATTAAGTAGTAAGATCTAGTATGTATTTTTCCTATTGAGTCATTTGTGTAAGTAAGTTGTAAGATCCAGAATAAATGAAGCATTTGTAGTAAGTACTCATTATCCTTTGCAATATTGGCTTGTTACTTATGATTTTGTGTATTAATTCACGCTTATACTCTTTATTTTACAGGATCATGACTGCTAAATCCCGAGCAAGCGCCAGAGCAAGGGTCGTGCTCGAGAGAACGGTCGAGGGGATGGTCAAGATGATTCTAGAGGAGGTGAGACAGGAGGTTCAACTAGAAATAGTGGCTTGTCCTAGGTTCAGTCTCGAGGAATAGTCAATATGGTGAGTGTTAAGAAAAGAAGGGCCAAAGGAGATGTAATAAAGGTGAATTGGAATGAAATGGGCCAACCAATTGGCAAACAGTAGATGACCTTAGCTCACTTTGTTGGATCTTGCTGTAGACGAACTTTTCCAATCACGATTACCAATTGGCGTAAGGATGATTTGTTGCCATTGAAAGAACAACTTTGGGATGAAGTCAAGGTATATTTGCTATCTCAATCTGCGTTTAAATTTTAGTAATTGGTGTGGTTGTTTGTTTGGATATACATATTGTCTTCCTATTATGTTCTTAAAATCATATGTTTTTAATCATGTTGTACAACACTTTTCGTTCTAGTTTTGGATCTTTTCTCATAATAAAACACAGTTTATATTTGTATCAACGATTTTTGAATTGCAGAAATTAGCCAAGCATGGAAAAGTGTTGAAGTTTTGCTTATTTACATTATGGGCAAAAGTTTTTTTTTATTTTTTAGTAATAGGGTTTTGTTACATTAAAACATTTTGACCCAAAGCCATAAATTGCAGCAAGGCGATGTAAGTAGGGATGGGGGTAATAGCCTACTCTTACATCAGGGTTCTTATTTAGGGATGGGGTTCATAGGCTATGTAAGTAGGAAAGGGGTTGATAGCCTACTACTGGAGGAGTTTAGTTTGTAGTTTTGTTGTCATCTCTTCTTGATCAGATCAAAAGTAAAGAAAGAAAAACCAAAACAAGTAGAATTCAAACCTTGTGATCTCATTTAGCCTTCTTTGAAGAGATCTTCAATTCCCAGCAACTTTATGTTGTCTCTCCTTCTTCTCTTTCTTCTTCTTCTCAGCTTGAAGTTGCTTGGGGCACATGTTGCAATGTTCAGCAAGAGAATAAGAGTCTCCCAAGTGTTTTATGCAATTTGGGCACTCTATTGTGGTTGCATGTATGAGCAAAAACACCAATTTTACATCAATATGTTCATTACTTTGCAGAGATTCTTCAAAAATGAATATTTTTCAAGTGTTGTAATGTGTACTAGTTGGTCAGTTGTTCATGTTCTTGGTGCTATATCTGTTCTCTGTTGTAAGGGTTTTTATGTTCAAAGATGAGGTTTATGCTATATGTAGTTTAGCTTATGCTGGAGAAAAGGGAGTGCTGAAAAAGGGGTGCTAAATTGAAGTAAAAAGGGCACCTAACTGAGTTAATATGTTTTGACTTAATCCAGTCCACCCAAGGCCCACTCCAGAAATGGACTTATGTTCTCTGTTGATGTATTATTTTATGTAAAACACGATGAAACACTACACCAAATTGACATTTTTGTAACAACCCAAAAAACAGTATCACTTTTGAAGTGTAACAATTTACTTAACAATTTTACACATTTTCACAAACAAAATGATACAATAATTGTATCACCATAAAGAGTATGATTATAAAAGTGATACTATTCATGGTGATCCAACTTATTGTATCATTTTTTTTGTGTTACTGTTTTTCATTTTTAGACTAAATTTAGTTTTGACTTAAAATTGTTTGGTGGATTGTAACATCTCAAAAGTGATACTGTTTTTAGAGATGTTACAAAAGTGCCAATTTGGTGTAGTGAAATTCCATTTTGATAACCATTAATGTATGAAGAGCACGTCCTCAATCAACCATTCTTATCCGCTTTCCTTTTTCGCGTGATATATGGATCAAGTTCCTCTCTGAATTTGAAGGCGCTTGCCAAATTGTGTTGTGTTTCATTGATAAATATGGCAGTTTGAGGGGTTATTTACAGGGTTGTTTGGGGACGGAATCTGGTTGTTTTTGGACCCGTTTGGGGACTGAAATATGGCTGTTTTGAGTCTATCTTGGGATGCATTTTGATGTTCAAAAGTGGTCGTTTTGGAACTAAATTGGGTTACAATTTAGTCCTCAAATAAGGCTATTTGTGGGGTTGTTCCAGCAGACAGTTAGTGTTGTTTCAGCAGATTTTTGGTGTTATTTCAACAGATTTTTGGGGCTGTTTCTAGCTGAGTTTGTGGGGTTATTTCAGCTGGTTTAGATGGCTGATTCGGCTGTGTTTAGTGGCTATTTTCAGCTAATTTAAGTCTGTTTCAGCTGGGTTTCGATGGCTGCGTTTAGGGGGTGTTTTCAGCTAATTTAAGATCTTTTCTTATTCTTGATAGATGCTTCTGGTGTTACTTAATTTACCTAGTTGTTATCTTATTCCACTGTTTGGTTCTTTAAGTGTGTTTAGGGGGTGAGAAAATAAGTGTTGTCATGCAAACTACTGACTATAGATTAACATGACATTATTTACTCTTGTAACAGGAAACATTTGCGGGAGTTGACGAATCACACAGAAAAAAGATTGTTTCTCGTGCCGGTTACCTGCATAGAGTTTTTAGGACAAGGTTAAGGAATCTTGCGAGAGATAGTGAGGGTAACTTTCACTACTACAAATATTAGCTTAGGTAACGCTACTTAGATAGCGCTTTTTTAAAGAGCTATCCAAGTGGGCACTAGGATAGCGCTTATTTGTATCTAAAAAAAAATAAAAATAAAAAAAAACACTACAATAGCGCTTTTTTTTTTTTTTTTTTCAGTTAAGCGCTATCTTAGTTATGTCTTAGATAGCGCTTTAAAAACGCTATGAGAAAAAAACATTACCAAAGCTACCATAGCGCTTTTAAAGTGCTTGCATAGCGCTTTCGAACCGCTATGCTACTTACATTTAGGATAGCGATTCGAAGCAGCGCCTAAACCCCTAAACCACCGAAGTAGCGCCCCTGTTCTCCCAAACCTAACAAAAAAAAAAAAAAGGAAATGGAGCCCTTAAACCACCGAAACAGCCACCGTTCAAGCTGCCTCCAAACCCACCGTTCTCCATCGACTTCTCCAGCCAAGCAGCGGTTTCTTCAGCCAAGATGGTTTTCAAGAACAACAGTAAGAAGAAGAAGAAGAATTGCAAGAAAGGGGAGGAGAAGGTTCAAGAGATGATTTGTGTACCAAAGTGTTGTCAGCAAAGGAGAAGTAATGGGACTCGACCCCGCACTGATTTCTCCCTCTTCTTCAACTCTTCTTCCTCTTCACAAGGTTTGCTCTAATTCACTCCCTCTATGTTTGTGCTCGTCCTTTTATCAATTGAATTGCTTTACAATGTTTTGTGTTGTTGAAGGTTTGTGTGTTTTGGTAGAATTGATTTTGAAATTTGTGGCATTGATTTGTTCATTCAATTAACATATTTTATTTTAGCAAATTGTGGTTTTATTGGATTAGGTATTTGCCCAATGTAATTTGTCAGTTTTATTGCATTGCGAAGTTTGTTTGTGTTTTCAATCAGGGGGTTTTGTTGGTTTCTGTTGTTGATGATCCTCACACCCACACTCCCCAATTTACTTGGAGAAGTTCAGGGATAAACAGCATGGGTATTGTACTCATTAAAATTAGGTATTTTGTGTTGGTGAATTTTGAGAAATTAAGTGCTCCAGTTATCAAACATTATATAGGAGATGAAAAGGAAAATCCCAAAAAGAATTCTCCATTGTCTAGGTTGATCTTGTTGCTCAGTAGGCAGAACATTTTCTTGGTACACAGAATATGGAAGTTATCTTATATTCTGATAATCTAAATGTTGAGATTGGTTAGGAATGGCTAGGAATAACAATGTATGGTCTCCACATTGAAATCTGTTATGTAACAAATGTGACTAATCAGAGCTCACCACGTGAACATAAAAACCTGCCATGTAATCATAGTGGCAATTTGACTAATTTGTTTCTGTTTATTTCATTAAGTTAATTACTCGGTGGCGGCACTGGCTTGGTAATTGGTTTTATTTGAATGTGGTGGTTTCCATTATTATTTCTCAACTCTTTGCATTATCTGCCGGGATTCATGAAAAGATAAATGTATGAAAAACAAATAGAAATAAAAAAATTCAAACAAGAAAAAAGATTGTTGACTTAACCATTATAATAGAAAATACAGATTAAATATCTTATCAAAGAATGGCAGATATAGCATAATAACCACTATAAATACAAAAGTCATGGAGTCTCTAAGATCCAAACCTACCATGGCTATTCGAGTTGTTCTCTTCCTAGGCATTCTTGCCATGGCTCTTAGTATGGTACTTGTTCAAGCGGATCATAATGACTCTGTCCCCTTCAATCGATATAGATTTCCTAAAGTTTTTGTTTTCGGAACTGCTTCTTCTTCATATCAGGTACATTTTCTTTATTTCATTGTCATATGTTTGTATAATAGCATAAACTTTTCAAGAAGTCTTTTAACATTTCCGATGTTATTGTCTATGTTGTAGATTGAAGGTGGAGCTAATGAAGGTGGTAGAGGTCCAAGCATATGGGATACTTTCACCCATCAACACCCAGGTTTTCCTACTATCTGTTCTGACACTCCAGTATATGGATTTGTGTAATCTATGCACATAAGGGAATCCAATAATAAAATCAGGCTGTTAGTAATAGAAATAAACTACAAACTACATTTCCCTGTTTTGTTTTAGTTTTCTTTTCATTCTGGCTATTGCAATTTCCCAATGGACGCTAGGCTCAAAGATCAAATTAATTAATAGATGAAAAAATAAAAAAAATCAAAGACAACATAACATGCATGACAGGGGATGAATTTAATTATATATGTGTGTGTGTGTACACACATATATATAAACATCTCTAAGCCTCTAATACATGTTATATTTTATGGTAAACAAAAATACGGTGTTTTATATGTAATGATGTTTATACCATCCCATTTTTAGTTATAAATATGCCAATGGTTCCCTGATGATATATGTTGGCAGCACAGAGAAGATAACAGACCACAGTAATGGCGATGTTGCAGTTGATTCCTATCATCTTTATAAGGTTAATACTTTTAACATCTCTTTCTGTTATTGTTTCTCTGTATTGGTTATTTGTGTTCTCTGAATGTGGACTTTTTATTTACATGTTTATAATTTTGTTTTTCCCCATTCAGGAAGATGTCAAGATCATGAAAAAAATGAACATGGATACATATCGGTTCTCCATTTCTTGGTCAAGACTTATACCAAGTGAGCATGTTTCCAACCCTACTTTTCAAGTCATGTGGATAAGTTGGTTATTCAATAAAATACATTTGGTCACTTTCTTTGTCCATTTCACGATAATATATATCTATTAATTGAAAATATATTTTTCATATGCACTCGGCATATGATGAACCAAACTTCCCATGTCTTTACTCTTTACAGAAACTTATAAGTGTGGATGTGAGAATTTATTTACGTAAAGAAAGTAACTTTTTGTGGTGACATTTATGACCAAGAGGCCCCTTCTACACCTCAATCTATTTTTAGGAACTTTTATCCTGGTAACATACATTTTCTACAAAACTATCAAAATAAAACCCTGCAATAATAGTTTTTTAACTGGGTCTTGATAACTTCTTGTGTTAGATGGGAAGAGAAAGGACGGAGTGAATCAAGAAGGCATCAATTATTACAACAACCTCATCAACGAACTCCTATCCAAAGGTCGTCATTCTGATAAAATGCCACCTCTTCCATTTTTTCTTTGTTTTCTTCACTGCTATAATGTGCATTCCATCCATCTTATGCTTTTGTAAGCTTCAAGGTGTGCAGCCTTATGTGACTCTCTACCACTGGGACTGTCCACAACTCGTGAATTATTTCGTGCAGAGATCTCAGAAAGGACACGTTGGAATAACATTAGTGGCCCATTGGATGGTTCCTCTCTCTGAATCCAAGGCAGACAAGGATGCTGCTCATCGAGCCCTCGACTTTATGTTTGGATGGTAAGATTTTTTTTTTTTTTTTTTTTACTGGGACATCAATATCACACATACTATAAATTTCAAAATATCCTTTTTTCCCTCTCTTTTTGATAAACATCCTATCAATCCTCTGGTTATTATGAAAGAACACAGCGCAACAAGCGCGCACACACCATAGTATTTTCAAGGTCATAGTACAATCATGTATTTTTTAAATAGGTTTATGGATCCACTAGTGAATGGGGACTACCCAAAGAGCATGATATCACTTGTGGGGAATCGACTACCCAGATTCTCTAAAGAGCAATCCAAATTGGTCAAAGGTTCATTCGACTTCATTGGATTAAACTACTACACTGCAAACTATGCATCTCATGCTCCTCCTTCTAATAACCCACCGAGTTATCAAGTTGATTCTCGTGCTAAACTCACTAGTAAGTTCTGCGATTCAACTTTGCTTGACTAATTATTCTAGCTTACAATTGAAAAACTAATGTTTATAAACACTTCCCTTTTTTTTACAGCTGAGAAGAATGGAATCCCAATTGGTGCTCAGGTACTTCTGAATAAAATCTCAACAAGACTTTCATCAAGTGATTTCTGGATTTCAAAGCCAGTTCCCTAGACTAGTTATAAAGGACAAGGACTACTTTACTGTGAGTTTTTACCTATGTCCTGATATATCTTGTTTTGCAGGGAATTGAACTCTGAAATTTGTTGTCCTGAGTTTTTACCTATGTCCTGAAGTTGCACGAGCATTTATTGTGTCATGGTATTGACAATACATATAAGGTTCTCATTCCGCCTGTTCTATACTAAATTCTGTATAGGACACTAAATGTGTCTTGAATTGCAGGATGAATTGGAAGCTGAGCTTGAGGAATTGGAAGGTGCGGAGTTGGAAGAACAACTTCTCCAGCCTGCTACAACTGCCCCTGCAGCTCCCATACATGTTCCAGCAGGAAGACAGCCAACTCGACCTGCTCCTCGAAAGAACACTGCTGAGGAAGACGAGCTGGCTGCATTACAAGCAGAGATGGCACTCTGAGCTGGTAGGTTACCAGTTGTTACTTTGTCTCTTCAACTTTTTCTGTTTCTTACTGTCCCCTTCTTATGAACTACTTTCAAGTTTTTCAAATAGAAAATTGTGAGAACTTCTCTATACTAGCTCAGAATTTGTGAAAGGTGCTTAAAAAGGCTTAAATTATTTGTCTTTTTAGCTGGGCATTGACATTTTGTGGTCCTTGTGGATATTAAGTTGAAGTATTGATATGTATGATATAGTGCAGATGTTTCTTGTGCATTCTGTTTCAGAATTTGGATAACGCTTTTGCTGAAATAAATGTACCTCCTCGTTCTCCCCCAGTGGTCATTGACAATGCCTCTGTCTCCTTGGCTGATAAATGTGGCAAAAATTGGTAAAGGGTTTGTTGCAGCTGGTGAAATATGTCACTTCACAACTATCAGAGGGGTTGTCAGTAGACTACTTGGCAACATTTTTTTTTCTGAAGTTTTTTACATGTTATAAACTATTGTGCTAACCCAGAATCTCCTAATTAGAAGCTCATAATGCTAGTGACCTACAATAAGGTTAGTATTGTTTCGCTTACTAGCTGAATGTTGAAGCTTGATAATTACACTCATATAGAATTGACACCGTCTGATGATATTGCAGGTATGAGAGCACCTGTCCGGCCTCCTCCTGGCCATCCTTCTCAATGTAGTTCTCAAATGTTTTCACAATCTTCATCATCTTCTTGTGATTAATCTTGTCCTTGTGCATTCTATTTCTGCAGGCCATTGATAGGCTTCCTTTAGTTCCCGGAGTTCTTGAGCTCGTTGGAATTGGTTATTCTGGGGTAAGTTCCACACCTATTACTGCTACTATATATATATATTAGTTGAGAAGGCTGCTATCAAGAAATATAGTTGGACCTTTAGTCATTTATATTTATCTTACTGATACAAAACCCTTTGTGTTTGGCAGTGGTTTGCATATATATAGTAGCAGTAATAGGTGTGTTCTTTTATTTCAGGTTAAGATTTATATACCGACTTAGTGTGTGTGTGTGTTGTTATACTTATACAATGCCATGATGCAATTTCAGGTTATGCGAGGATACAATTTGAAGTGGCGGTAGAATCTGAGAAACATTCAGCGGTGCCGCAATGTACAGATGAAGTTAGGACTGTAGGAGAAGCTGTTGGTCATTTCATTTCGTGGCCAAAAAAGCTGGTGTATATATATGATAGCATATTAACAATTTTGTATGAATGCTTAAATTATATTTTGAATGAATGAGAAACAGTTAGTTATCATGTTGTGTCTTTATTGATTGATTGAACGTTGTCATTATTATATTAAATATTATATTTAGCCCAGAAAATCGGTATCGGAAAAATAGAAAAAACAAATCAAATAACTTAGATAGCGCTCAAATTAGCGCTATCTAAATTTAACATATATACTACAATAGTGCTTCTTTAAGCGCTATCTAAGAACAATCTAATTACTTCCATAGCGCTTATTTACGCGCTATCTTAGCAGATAAACAAATCTAATTTAAAAAATTCATTTAAATTAAATAGCGCTTAAAAAAGCGCTATTCAAGCTAATTTAAAAAAAATTAGCGCTTACATAGCGCTTTAGAAGGTGCTATTGAAGTTAATTAAAAAAAATCAACGCTTAAGCGAAGCGCTATTCAAGTACGCGTCTTGCATAGCGCTTTTTTGAGCGCTATCTAAGCCTATTTTTAAGCGTTATGCAAGCCTATATTTGTAGTAGTGGACGTTGATCTAGCAAACCTAGTGAGAAATTGCCTAGAATCCCCCAGGTTCGATGTATTGAATCTCGAATATCTTCCAAAGTTGGTCTGTAGCTAGAGAACTTTAAGACTATCACGTGTTTTTCCATGAAAGCTTCCCCACTTTTTCATCAGATGCCGTAAGCCCAATGGCTACCTCTCCTTCTTTCCGAAATCTAGTTCCCTCGACATTTGTTTCTTTAACCTCATCAATTAGTATTTTTTCAAGTATTTGGGCGAAAGAAGGCTTAGAAGCCTCTTTCGCAGGTTCCTTACTCTAAAAGCAGAGTTTGAATTTGATATGTACATTATTTGAAGGATGAAGTCCTGATTGAAGTGAAAAGTGAGAATAGAGGAGCAAATAAAAAAACTAATTGGAGGACAAATAAATTATAAAAAAAAAATCTCAAAACTCCGTTGCCCCCACATAAATCCTTGCCTGTTCACAGTGGCCAACTGGCCATGCAAATGTGCGTAACTTGAACCGTTGTGTGCAATGAAGGCACTGCATCATTTGTATGTAATATTGTCACTGAAATGACAGAACCCATCAAACATTCTAGACACAAACTAAACATTGAGATAACAAAGTGATGTTTGTACTAAAACAACAATATAAAAACGGGGTCTTCCATTTCCAAAAAAGTTCTAATTACATATATAGAACTACAATCTAGCTGTGGAAGTTACCAACATAGTCGATCCACACTACACCATTCTTTAGACAACACATCCTATATACTACATACTAATCTTCAGAAGGAGAGAGTGGAACTATTCCATTTCGAATCTAGGGACAGCAAAAACAACAGAAAATTTTACAAAATATTCCGGCTTTGATTTGCCCTCTCTCTGGTGGAATCCTCACTTCACTATTTGACATTTGTGTGTAAATATTTTCTAAACTACCAAATTTCAAGAAAGAAGAAGAAGAGTGGAAAGTATAGACTGAATATTATCAAACATAGCTTAGAAAGTATATATAGAACTAAAGGAGGATATATTCTGTGCTTGACTAACATTAGTCAAAACTTAATTAAAATTTCCAACATCATGCAGCCATCCATCACAATCAAAATATGAAAGCATCCTCAGTTTTGTTTTCACGCTTTGGAAGTGAAGTGTTGATTAAATAATTATTCCAACTGATTATGATTGAAAAATAGTGAAATATTGTAGAATGAGTGGAACCTTTCATATTGTAGAGGAAACCAGCGAGGAGGAGGGGTTTTACCACTCATCTCCTTCGAGATTCGTACTGCTACGCGTCTTAAAAATGCAGGCACATATCTCGAGGGGATGAGCAGTCACACCTCCCCCTCGCTGATTTCCTCGCCATTTAGAATTTCTGGAATGAGTGGGATCCCCATGCATGGTCATGGCGTTGGCAAGGTTGACACAAAATCCTAAGTTGCTTTGGAATTGGTCTTCATTAGCAAAGGTTGATAAATCTTTGTAAAGTTTGAACTTTATATTCCATCTCCATTTTTTTTCTTTATTTGAGCAAACTGATCAATAAGTATTGAGATTCTGTGTTATCATTCTGTTTTAAAGTTGACAACTTTCTTATATAAATTTCAACTTTCAATAAGTATTGAGAATGTCAACTTTCTTACATAAATTTCTTCTTGTAACTTCCATTTGAGGTATTTTCTTCTACTGTGAAACCGACCACTTTTTATTTGAAAAGACAACAATTATTTCTTATATTTGTCAAATATATACTTTTCATCACTTAAATCTCCCACTTTGTCTATAAAAAAAACCAAAGAAGACTATTCTGTGGGTAAATACTATCACTTTCCAATCATAGAAGCCCATAGTCTCATAACCTAAGATTTTGGGGTTAAACATATGCACAAAAAGATCAACAATTTTCCTATGTGAACCCAAAATATTGTTTGGCAGGTCTGAGAGAGAAACAATAATGACAATATAACCTGTTCATCTAGAATTACTTCAAGAAGAAAACATTGCTTTATTGTAAATTCGTTTTGGTGAAGAAGGGAAAGAGATTGAATAGCATGTAAGTGCGAAAACATGAAATGTAAGCAAAGCACATTCTTCCCGTAGGCTCCACATCAAATTGCACAGATCCAGCTCATGAGGTGGCGGTGGCAAGGGGGAGCTCTGAAAGCATAGATCCGGCTCGATCCAGCCGGTTGGGGAGAAGTAAAGAGTTTTGTGAAACTGTATTTCTTCTTATTGATAATGGTCATAGCCTTGGGATATATATACAAAGCTAGCAATACTAAACTAGGTAGCAAATAAGCTAAGCTAGGAAAGATACAACTCAGCTTACCATAGACTATCTTAGAGAATATTTACAGAATAATGCTAGAGAATATCTATAGAATAATCCTAGAGAATAATTCTAGAGAATATCATACATATTCTTTCCACTAATACTCCCCCTCAAGTAGGAGCATGGAGATTGCAAATGCCCAACTTGTGAAGGAGTAAATAAAACTGTAATTTACCAAGAGCCTTGGTCAAAATATCCGCTAGCTGTGCACCAGTCCGAATATGAGACGTAGAAGTTGTTCCATCTTGCAAGGCATAACGAACAAAGTGACAATCCATTTCTATATGTTTTGTTCTTTCATGAAAAACGGGATTAGCCGCTATATAGAGAGCAGCTTGACTATCACAAAACAATCCCGAAGCAGCAGAATTAAAGCCGGGAGGTAGTTGCATATATACCTCCTCATCAAGATCTACATGTAGGAAGGCGTTATGCACATCCATCTGGTGCAGTTCCCACTTTCTTGCCACTGCTATAGCAAAAATGTTCGAACCGTGACCATTTTAGCTACAGGGGCAAATATTTCATTGAAGTCAATCCCTGCAACTTGCCGATTTCTGTACACTACTAGGCGCCCCTTCAATCGTTCAACCGTACCATCAGATCGATACTTGACTTTATAGACCCACTTACACCCGATTGGTTTCTTCCCGGGTGGAAGGTCCTCTAAAGTCCAAATGTCGTTCCTCTCAAGGGCATTGATTTCTTCTTGCATGACTTTCCGCCAACCAGGATCCTTAACAGCTTCTTTAAAGGATGAGGGTTCAGTGCCTGCAGTAATTGCTGCCAGAAAACGGGTGTCTCACAGAAAACCGTTTATTCTTTATGAAAGAGGCATGATGTATATGAAATATGCTTTGGTGAAGTTTCCTCAAGAAAGACATTACCTAAGTGACATTAGAGATGTAGTGGCTAAGTATTGGGGCATCCCCGGTGAATTTACAATTGGTGTCTTAGACTATTGTCATGCTCTAATCAAGTTTGAATCTGAAGAAACAATGATCAAAGCTATGGCAAGAGAGAAATGCAATATCAAATGGTACCCTTACAGGCTTTCAAAATGGGATTATTCTTTCGATAGCAAGAGAGACTCCCGCAACAAACCAGTATGGATCGAACTCCCTCGATTACAACTGATTCTTTTCCAGCCTAGATTTCTCAAAATAGTTGTAGAATCGATTGATAAATTTCTAGCCATGGACAACCTTACAAGGCACCTCTTAATACCATCTGTAGCAAAGGTTTGTGTTCGGATGGATATTTCAAAACTGCTTCCTGACAAAATATGGATCCAAGTTCCAGACCTACCAGGCTTCTGGCAACATATTAGGCATCCATTTCCACCATTGTAGTGCAACCAATGTGGCCTTCAAAGCCATACTGATCAAACATGTTGGGTGAAACACCCTGAGTTGAAGAAGTCAATACCAACCCAACAACTATCGGAGAAAAAAAATCTATTAAATTGACCGAATCTATTAAATTGAGTCTCTAGTGGATAGGGCTGGAAAAAAAAAACCCCGATAAAATCTATTAAATTGACCGAATCCATCAAAATTGAAGTGATTGGTTTGGTTTAAATTCGAATCGGTTTCAGTTTTAAAAAATTCAAAATCGAAGTGGTTGGTTCGGTTTTTGGTTTCTACGTGTTTTTAACCGATCAAACCAAATATTTATAATAAATAATATATATTTTATTTAAAAATAATATAATATGTTTAAAATAGTCGATCGATTCGGTTTTATTTCGGTTTTTTTATTTTAGTCGGTTCGATTCGTTTGCATAAATAAGAATTGGTTCGGTTTCGGATCAATTTTATTAATGGTTGGTTCGATTTTCGGTTTGAAAATTTTAAAACCAACCAAAGTCGGTTCATGTCATGGTTTAGGTGAAACCAAACCGACAGTTCGGTTTTCAACCTTACTAGTGGAAGAGGTTTTACAAGTTGGACTCGAGGTAATCGAAAAGTTGGACTTGGGGTAATCGACAAGTTGGACTCGGGATAATCGATCAACTCTAAAACGACTCACTCTTGTACCACCGATCTGGTTTGCATAAAAAATTGCAAACTCAATTAAAATTGTTGGATTACACACGGTTGCCTAACTGTGTGAGATACTTCCAGACCCAATCATTGATCTTTGGGCTAAATGTATTTTCAGTGCAGCAACGACGTCCCCCTCGTTAGGAGCTGGGATTATAGTCTTGATAATAATTTTTTTTAATATTTTCATAATATCAAAAAATTTGGTTTAGAGAGGCAAGCTACTTGAGCAAACTCTGGACAATAATAATGAGAAAAAGGATTGGGATAGAACGATCTTTGGGTTCAATTTTGTAACCAAATTCCAAATATATTAATTTGTATATTCCGAGGACTAGACAAACACCTTTAACTAACAAAGGCCTAATGGAGTGTGCATGCCAGTGCATATATGGTTCACTACATTTTACCGAAAAATGAAACTAGTTATTGACAGAAGAGAAGATCTTCATTCGAAGCACTATTGAGTCCGCTAACTCCACCACAAAACCAATATTATTGCTTCATCAGTTCTAGTTGCGGCATCAACTTCACTCATTACATTGGATTTCCTTCACACCTTCTCAATTCAATGGGTTTTTTGAAATAAAACACCATGGAATTTTGAAATCTCATTAACCATTAACAAGAATCTCCACGTTGTTCGAAGACATATTAGATTGAAATGTAAGAGAAAATAAGAAGGAAAAAATACAACATTTTTAACCAGTTGCGGAGTCGGGATTTTCACCAAGAGGGACAAAAAAATAATAGCAAAATTTAGAGGAGCAATTAGCTAAATATAAAACTATTGCCCACAAATTCATTATAGAAATATGAGTTTTGAAAATTTTAGGGGGGGGGAGGCAACTGCCCCACATGTATTGTATGGAGATCCCAGAACCCATAAAGATGCCGCAAGCTGAATTTGAACTCATGACCTTTGAAAACAGTTCGACAAAAAGGAAAACCATCTTTGCTGACAAGAAGCCAACATATTGGTGAATGAAGTGTTGTTGAAAGGGAGAGAAACAGAGTTTTTTTTTTTTGGTTCAAACACGAAGATGTTTATTAAGGAAAGAAAAGGAAATAAAAAACAAAGAAAAACATTCCTATATCAAGGAATGCCAAGACACCATGAAAGTGTCAAAACCCAAATCCCTAAACAAATTACAAGCGAAACTCATCCTTCAAAGCAATTCTCTAATATCGATAAAGATAGAGTGCTATGATATGTTGAGTCATTCAAATAACATTTTATTTCTTTCTTTCCACACACACCACATAAAGATAGAGAAATAGAGTTGAACATGGTACTTGTTATAGTTTCCTAATTTGTTTCAAGTAGACTCACATGACTGTTTGTATCTATATATTTGAATTTTTATTTTTTTTTTGGGTTTAGGAAACACTCAAGTTGGGAGGAGAGTTGCGGGGCGGCTTGTGAGGTAGACTCGACGAGTATAGTAGCAACAGAAAATTTGAAAGAGGGCAGGCATGATGAACCGTTCCTAGAGAAGGGGGGGGTGGTTGTGTTTGTGTGGGGGGGTTCACTACCAAGAATGCCAAAGGATTCAAAGTCAAATCTCATGTGACCAAATAATAAATTTTGTTTACCAAACCAACTGAAAATTACAGAAAATAATTGAAGGGTTAGTAGTTTGAATGCATTAATCCAAATCTCAATTTCATCTTTCATTCATATAAGAATAATTCCATCTTTCATAAGAGAATAAAGGAGTGAAATTCTATTTGTTATACTCTGTTTCCAGTTTGACATTGTTGTCTACATGTCATATATTCTTTCTCCCGACCTTTTTTGAAGGTCTTTTTCTTACACTTAAACCGACCACTTTCCATTGAGAACAACTGTATTATTGTTTACTCTAGGAAGTCATTTTCATCACTTCACCCCCTTGAATGCCATTTTGATATGTTGAAGATTTTTTTTACCCTTTCAAGATTGATATGTTGAAGATTAATCAAAGAGAATGACTGATTTTAATCCAATGTCTAGGCCACCCTTGCTCCCCAAAATTTAACTTTGTGGATGGCAGAGTGTGAGAACACTCCCCATACTTCTTAAATACTCAAATTGTGGAGAGCCGAAGAATTAATTACTTAACTATAATCGTAACATGAATAAGATATATTATGGTGATAATTGAGAGAGATATTATTGTAGATTGATGGAGTTGATTGATATAAAGCAATATTAGGACTAAAAAGCTTGATCTTCTTCAGTCACCAAGATAGACCAATGGGTTGAAAGTTGAAAATTGAGCTTTAATGATAAACCAATCTGGTTCTGAAGTGTTGAAAGGGAGAGGAAAAAAGTTTAAAAAGATAAAGCATAAAACAAGTAGGATACATGCATGGCAGTTTGTTATTGTTTTTAATCAGAAAAGTCATGGTCATCAAGTTGGTGTTGGAATATGAAATTTATTTATGTTGTTCATAGGCATGTTTTCATTTGGTTATCCACGGTAATCTCAATGTTGTGCTTATGGTGTAATTATCGGTAATATCCACCAATGTATGTTGTGAATCCATGCCTCCATTGAATAGATTCATCATTTCTACAAGTTCGAATTCTTAGAGAGAATGGCAAGTTAGTCACTAAGCTTAGCCTTTACTAATTAATGACAAGTTAAAAGGAACTTTTAGAATAAAAAGAAAAAGAACAAATCAACCATATAGGGAAAGTAAAAAATGTCACTGGGATGACAATATAAGCTCAAATGATATCATTATGGTCAAATTTGGTGTGAAGTTAATATTTATTAGGGTATGATAAGCTCTTTCGTGGTCTTCAATCGCATCTGAAAACGACTTGTAAACTTTATTAAAACTGTCCCTCTTTACTTGTCTACGAAATTTTGCAACGATTTCCAAAGTAAATAAAAAAAATGATCACCCACCCATTAAAACCCCAAAGTCATCTGAGATCCTAATAAGCACGAAGAATGCCAAATTATTCTAAGAACCATGTGGTGTGCGTGTCCGCCCAATTACTCTGTGGGTTATGAAATTAATAAATGGAATGTGAAACCAATACATTAATTCTCACAGAAGGTTGATGAAATCAATTAATATTTGTAATGTTATGAAATTAATTCTCACAGAAGGTTGATGAAATCAATTAATATTTGTATCAATGAACTTTGTGCAGAAAACCAATGTTTTGCTTCATGTGCTCCAATTGCAGCATCACCTTCACCTCATTTCACTCTCTCAATTCAATGGGTGTTTCGAAATAAAGCACAATGGAAATATGAAATCTCGTGAACCAGAATACATTGGATTGAAATGTAAGAGAAGAAGGAAAAATACAACATTTTCACTATCTAAATATTTTCTAGTAAACAAATTGAGCAAGTAATAACAAATATCACAACATTTGAAACCTGAGTTTCTTTCCACTTCACAACAAACACAAACCTAATAAACAACAACTCAGAACTCTTACCTACAAAACTAAACCGAACAACAAATGTAGCACTTCTAGACTTCTAGTCTTCAGGGGAGCTCAATGGAATCACTTTCTTTCCAATCCCACAGCAACACCAACAGATGAGTTTCTTAATGATGCCAGCTTTGATGCCTCCTCTTCTCGGCGGAATCCTCACTTCTCTGTTTGCCATTTGTTTTCGAACAAAACCCAATTTGCAGAAACAAGAACAAGAGAAGAAGGAAAGAGTAGCAAATACAGAGTGCTCTCTGCATCTCGGCTACAACCTCTATATAAAGGAATTTGAGGTAGGAGGGATTCTGTTCTTAACTGATGAACCTGACATCTTGGGATTGTTAGAAAGATTGTTTGGCAGTGGAACACAAGTGGATCAGTCAAAGATTTTTCTAATCAAGATCTTCCCTCCATCACAATCAAAGTATATAACCTTCTATGGATGTTTTTTCCTTTTTGAAAGTGAAGTGTAGTGTTAATTGTGAGGTCACTTGATTGGGTCATCATTGTGTGCTCTCAAGAGGGTCCACTCCATCCTTCCACATGGGGTCATGTAAATTTGCTTGACTATTGATTGAATATGATGATCATGGAAATGTATGCTATAATGAGACGTGGGGTGGGTTCCCCCATGGCGTTGGCAAATTTTGTATCAAATTCCAACTTGGCACTCTTCTCTTTAGAGTTGATCTCTAAGTAGGGTTTTGATCCTTGTGTAGACAAAGGGTTGTCGATAGCAAGAGAAGGCTCAATCTCAAATGAAATCATCCAAGCGATTTTAATCCAATGTCTAGACCACCCTCGCTCTCAAAAATCGAACTTTGTGCATGGCAGAGTGTGAGAACACTCCCCATACTTCTTAAATACTCAAATTGTGGAGAGCCAAACAATTAATTACTTAACTAGAATTGTAACATAACATGAATAAGATATATTATGTTGATAATTGATAGCTAAAAAGCTTGATCTTCTTCAGTCACCTTTTTTAAAGGAAGCCATAGATGGACCAATTGGTTGAAAATTGAAAATTGAGCTTTGAAACAATTGTCAAGGAGAACCACCTACCTTCGATGAGAAGCCAATCTGGTTCATCACTGCTTAAATCTCCCACTTTGTCTATAAAAAAAACCAAAAAAGACTTATTCTCTGGGGAAGATTTAATTTCAATACCAATGTTGAAGAAGAATCAGAGAGGGGTATAGTGGATTATTTGGAACACTTCTCTCTCAGGGTGTCAAGTGTGAACCAAAAGTGGACTTTAAATTTCAGTGGAGAACAAAAGAAGAACAAGGAAAACTCCAATTTCAGTGTCCGGGGGAAATAATTTACATTGTACATACGTTCCTTGTACTGACACCAACATCGATCATAATCTTCATAGAGACCAGTAGAATTTAATTGGATAAATCTCCTTTATAAAGACAGAACAATGTTCATTTATACCCAAACAACAAGAACAACAATGGAACTTCAACTACTTACAACAACTAACTAAAACTTTAACGAACTCAACAGTCCATATGTAGCAGAGTTCATCAAACAATACGCATTATAATGTGAAACTAGCTAATACTAATGACAAACTATTCATACCAAAACGACAGTCAAGAAAAGCTCCCAGAACAACCTAATAATCACATATACTACTACTAGTGTGGATTTCAGGGGGAGGCAGAGTTAGTAGCTCTAGTGATTTCTCTTCCAGTCTGCACTCAGACAGCAAAAACAGCAAATTTTGCGAAATATTTGAGCTATGATTTGCCCTCTCGTTAGCGGAAACCTCACTTCTTTATTATTTCCATTCACAACTGGACTTATGTTCCCAATTCTTTTAGTTTGAAGAAGGATCAGAAAAGAGGCAAATATAGTTAATAGTACTAAGACGCAATGTGCATTCGTTTGTACTGTGTTTGAGTTTGCCACTGGATGTGGCAATAAATCAATCTAATGGTAATACTACCAATCATATCAAATAAAGTAAATTAACGCATACAAATACAGAATACAGATCTGATTTATTTTACATACAATAAAACATGAGAAGGAAATATGCTACTTTAGGAGTACACATAAACATTACAAGTGAACAATAGTCATATATCCGTCAATACAGATGAATCACCCCACCCTGATAATAGTCTCTTATATGATGCAATTCAATGATGACTTCCGCAATGTTCATGCGTTCAATAGGAGACTCACCCGAACATGTGACTCCTAATCTTATCATTGACACCAAGCACTTGTTTACTCGAGTCCCATGACTACTCTGGTTGGCAATGTTGATAGCTTCGTCAGTGTTTTTAAAAAGCATCTTTGCATCCACAATGTTCATAATTTGTTCAGGCAAAGCCATCTTACTGAAAAGGTGAAGATTTTGTCCATTCTGAAATATGTCATCTATTGGTTTCTTCTCGATAAACATCTCGAGTAGCACTATTCCATAACTGTAAACATCTCCCTGCATGGACACCTCGCCGCCCACTCCATATTCTGCAAATTATAAACCTTACTTTTGTAAACTTATAATAAAAGCTTGTTAGGCGCTAAGAATTAGAATAGAAATTTGACTAGAATACTTCTTGTAAACATATAATGACGTTTGATTAACAACTTCTTGTCAAGTAATACCTAATGGCAAAAATGATATTGTTATAAAATGTTAAAAGTTCATTAGAACCCCTTTAAAAATTCGACAGTGCAATGAAATATTGCTTTAACAGAATAATATCATATTCCAATTTTTTTTGTTTGCGTCACAACATGCTTAGACCAAAACTAAAAATACCAAAACATGATAAAATGTACAAGAATTTACCTGGAGCAACATAACCGATTGATCCCTTTATTGCAATAGAACTACCTTGACTTTTGGAAGATTTTTAATTATTGGTGAAGAAAATATTTGCTAACCCAAAATCAGCCACATGAGCTGTCATGTCGTCATCAAGGAGAATATTGCTCGGCTTTAGATCACAATGGACAACTGTCGGCTAACAATGGTTGTGAAGATAATCCAACGCACAAGCAACATCAATAGAAATGTTCAACCTTTGCAAGAAATTGAAGTACTTCAACTCATCTTGTCTATTTCTCTTTGGATGAAACCACTCCTCTAAACTTCCATTGGGCATGAACTAAAAAACTAGTGCTTTGAAATTATTCCCTTGAAAGTCCATACTTGAAAACCTGTAATGATTTTTAGGAGATTGCGGTGTCTAAGATTTTTCAAGGCATTGCATTCAAACAAGAAACTATTAAAAGCTTCACGTTGCTGAAGATTTATTACCTTAACGACAACAACTATGTGCACTTGGGAAATAATTGCTTTATACATTGACCCAAAATTTTTAATACCAATTAAATTGTTAATCGAAAATCTGTTGGTTGCCTCGAGAAGCTCCGCATAAGTAATCCTTGTGAATTGATTCATAAATAACAACTCTGAAGTAGGTTTTGCTTTCGATACTCTTTTTCGGTAGCACACGAAAATTAAGCACAACAGTACAACCAAGAAGATGCTTAAACAATCACAGGCAAAACCACTTTCAGAAATTGTGACTTTCTTGCCTTGTTGCGATTCAGGCATAAAGGCAAGTTGAGTTCAACAACACCTCCACAAATCTTACTATTTCCTACAAGTGAAACCGCAGTAGCATTGATAAAGACACCAACTTTTTGGAACTGAACCTTCCAAGTCATTATAAGACAAATCCAATTGAATTAGAGAAGTGAAATTCTCCATATATGGTGGAACATCCCCTGATAACTTATTTTGAGAAAGATTGAGTTGCTTTATACCTTTCAAAGTTCTCAATGACTGAGGAATACTTCTTGTAAACAAGTTTTTGCTAATGGAAATTAAGGGACTCCAAAGTCAAACAGTTGCCAAGCGTGTTTGGTATACTTCAAGAAAATTTGTTACCTGACTGAGAGTTCCAAGTTCACAAGCTTGGTCAAGTTACCTACTTGGGATGGTAAAGGACCACTCACAGCATTGTTAGATAAGTCAAAGATGTCTAGAAGAGATGGAAGCTGAAGAAGTTCCTTCGGTACCGTATGGTGCCACGAAGTCTATTATTAGAAAGATCAAGTGTCATTAAACTGTGACAGTTGCCAAGACTTGGAGGAATTGTTCCATGTAACTTGTTTTCATTCAAGGATAGAATGGCTAATTGAGTTGAATTATGATAGAAAGAATTTGGAATTTGTTCAGAGAATTCATTGATTCCCAATTCCAATCCAACCATTTGTAGAAATACTCCAATGATTTTGGAAATATCGCTCGTTATAAAGTTGTCTGAAATAGTTAGGATGCTCAAATTCACAAGGCCCCCAATTGAAGCTGGGATACTTCCATATATTTGATTAGTTCCTAAATACAGATGTATAAGTGTAATACCCGTCTAATTAAATAAATTCAACATTTCATTATAGACAGCATCTTTTGCCTCTGTCATTCTTTGCAACTTGTTAGAAGTGTTAGCTTATGGGAAAATGTCTTGTCTGTATCAGCTTTATGTATTAAACCCTTAATTAGTTTAGGTCTAGAAGAAAATTTTCTAGTAATAGATATTGGCTGAAATTTAATTGAGCGCTTGTTTTTGTTTGAGTATTTGTATTGTTATGTGAATTGGTATGCATATTGTTTTTCATATGATGCAAAGAGATGTGATATGTGAACTGGCAATGTGTCAAATATTACTTGTTCCCCAAAAGAATGGTGGATACTGTGATTGATTTATTTATGGTTGACAAAGCGTCACCATAAAAAGAGTTTGAGGATTTATTTATTTTTTATGCTCTTTTCCACAACTCCGAAGAAAAAAAATGTGAAAAGAAAAGAAATTTTTTGTATACAGACTTGCTTGTATACGTGTGATATGATTATGGGTATGCAGACTTGCTTGCATATCGGTGCACCGTTCCATGTGAGTTCGGTTGTACGTGTAGATTTAGGAAGAATACTTGCCATGGATCGAACTTCGAGTGAGATGACATGTTCCTCGAGGTGGCATCCCACTTGGAACATGTACGCTTCGAGTGGTTTCGAAGGCAAGGGAGCCACATTTGGGTGAGGTGTGCTCGGCACAGGAGGAGAGTGCGATTGTGGAAAAGTAGCGAGATTTTTTTTTTATATGTGCATGATTACCTTAAAGGAAGAAACTAAATGCTCATTCAATCATTGAATGAGAACTACATGTCTTCCTAAAGGTAGATAAATGTGTTTTGTTAATATTTCAATAATAGTCTAATATGATTATGAATTGTATAGTTGCATTTATGAGGATTGATAACTCATAAACTTTATTTATTAGTAATAAATAATGCATAAATAAGGATGATGACACATTTGCCTCATTGAGGAACTACCTGTTTGTGTGTTTGTTTATTGTTTGTGTTTATCTTGATGTTTATCACGCGAAATTTTATTGATTTTTGGGATGAAGATTTCTCACACCAGCTTTATTGCTGACTCGAGTGAGCTTTTGCTTCTTGGGTACATTCCTTTTGGAATGTAGCCGATTAGTCTTTCAGCTTTAGAGATTTTGAGCTGCGTTGCTGGAGTTCCGCTAGTGAGTTAGTCATGCCAGTCTTCTCCGGGTTAGATTTTTATTTGTTTCAGATGTTTAGTTCATGCTATTATTTGTTTATGTTATTATTGAATTCTCACGTCCCGAGTTTTGGAGGAAACGGATAATCCTACGTGGATTTTAGGATTTTCATTTTTTTTGAAAATCGGGACGTGACAATAAGTGCAGTGGAGAGATTTCCAATGGAGTTAGGAATTGACCCTTTGAGAGAATTATCGACAATAACTAAATATTCTAAATTGGTGCAATTGGTTAAAGAAGTGATAAAGTGCAAGTCATCTACTCGTTGATTTGAAGAGAGGGATAGGATTCTAAGACCTTGAAGCATTCCTAGGTTCCTCAGAACATGTCTTGTGAATTGGTTTGCACCAATGTCTAACTCCTGAAGTTTTGAAGCAATGTGAAATGATAATGGGATGAGACCTTTGAGTTTATTGTGTGACAAGGCCGTCACACCTCTACTAATTCAGCTGGTACAACTACATACACATACTACTGGGGGGGGGGGGAACATTAATTGGACGTTGACTAGCACTGGGCTATGGTTTGGCTTTTAAAATATTATTGTGGTGGAGTTAATTAAACATTAATTTGACTATGACTACCACAACGAAAGATTCAAATACATGATTGAATATGGAAGAAAAATATAAAGCGGTAAAAAATTAGAAACTAAGGGTGTGTTTTGTTGGATGGAATCATATTCCATGAAAATTTATGAGAGAACTCCTATATTTAAGGATAATTTGAGGTAGCACTCATTATCCACCATTAGATTTCATTATCAATTGTGAGAATGAAAGTCTCATGAACATGAGAATCACACTCATTGGTTCATCCAAAGCATGTGATTCTCATATTCGTTGGGATTTCCTTCTCACCATTGATCACAAAATCTAATTAGACAGTACTGTGAAAGATTATTGGTAATCTGCCATGTTGAATTTATTGAGTGATTTCAGCAAAACTTGCATCTCCAAAACATTACCTTCATTTTGATTGCTAAAAGTTTTGGAGCTTTTACCTGTAACAAAAATATTTTGTTCCTTGAAAACACAAGAATAAGCATTTTCAAGTTATATCAGTAAAATACGTTGTACATTCACTCCTTATCCTTATACTGACACCAACATCTATCTTGATCTTCATAACGGCCAGTAAAATTCAACTGGATAAACGTACTTTATAAAGACAAAACAATGTTCATTTATACCCAAACAACAAGAACAATAATGGACCTTCAACTACTTGCAACAACTAACAAACTAAAACTCTAATGAACTCAATAGTCCGTATATAGCAGAGTTCATCAAACAATCAAACAATACGCATTATAAGGTGAAACTAACTAATACTAACGACAAATTATTCATACCGAAAAACCCTTAAGAAAAGCTCATAGAACAAATTTTTTTTCTTACCCTTAACTCTCCCCATCCCATGTCGCCAACCAGTTTTAAACCCATGACGTGTGATACCATCTGCCATCACTCTACCAACTCAGCTGCCATCACTCTACCAACTCAGCTGGTACAACTACATACTAGTAATAGTCTAATAGTGTGGAGTTCGGGGGAGGATTGGTTGATTTGATTTAGTGAGAACATTAATTGGATGTTGACTAATGCAGAGCTATGGTTTGCCTTTTAAAATGTTGTGGTGGTGGAGTTAATGAGAACATTAATTTGACTGTGACTATACCACAACGTAAGATTCAAAGACATGAATGAATATGGAAGAAAAATATAAAGCGGCAGAAAATCAGATCTAAGAGTATGTTTGGTTGGATAAAATCTTATTTTATGAAAATTTATGAGGGGCTCTTACATTTAAGGCTAATTCAAGGTAGCACTCATTATACAATATTAGATTTTACGATCAATGGTGGGAATGAAAGTCCTATGAACATGAAAATCACATTCTTTGGTTTCTCCAAAGCATGTGATTTTCATCTTTATAAGATTTTCATTCTGACCATTGATCACAAAATATAATGGTGGATAGGTGAGTAACCTCAAATTAGTTTAGATGTAGGTGGTTCCCTTATGGATTCTCATGAAATAAATGATTTCATGCAACCAAACACACACTAAGATGTCATGTTAAACCAAGATAACCAAATCAACGCATAACTCGCATCATAGATGATGAAAATGCTAGAATCAATCAACAACAATTTTAACTTTTACTGGTATTAGCGGATGTGATCTAGTTACCTCCCTAGCCTATGCCTTTCCGAAAATTTATCAATGGAAACGAATGTCACATGGAAAATATGATTTTTTTCATAGATGTGTTCGTGATTGATGACTCATGAGTGATAAATGTTTGTGAATGGAGAAAATTTGTTATAGGTTTTTAATGCATTTGATTTTCACTCCCTGCTTTGACTTTGATCTGCAAATTCGCTGACCTGTACAAGAAACGCACGTGAGTCACGGACCACCATTGTGGTAGTCAGACAAGGATCTGAAGAATGTGTAATGTTGTAAATAGGGAATTTGTAGCGTACTTTAGCTTACTAACCTCATGTCTTATTTATAGTGTTGGAGTATTGGTTCGACCAGACCATCGATGACATAGATTAGGGAAAAAGATCTTCGTGAAAATCCTTCTCTAATTAGGAGTCGGGCTATAAAGAGGAATTTCCATGTTAGTCTTATCCTTCTAGAAACGCGAGAGATAGTTCCCGTTCTGAGAGTAAGCTGTAAGTAGAAGTAGGGGTGGGCAAGCGGGTTGAGGATCCACGAGTTCAAACCAAACTGGACCATTTTACTCCAAATGATCCGAATTTTAAGTTTGTATTTTTAAATTCGGTCCGAATCCGTTATAAAACGGTCCAAGTCCGGTTCCTATTATTTAAATTGAAATGGTCCGGGTTGGACCCATTTTAAATCACATTTTACAGATTTTTAAAACCTAAAATAGAATTACAAACCGTGAGTGTCTCCTCCCCTCTCTTCAGTCTTCTCTGTCTGCTGTTTCTCTCTATCTCCAGATCTGTAGAAGTTGTTGGTGGAAGAAGAATATCCGTTGAAGAAGAAGATCGAATGAGAAGAAGCTAATCTCTCAGTGAGTCGCTAAATGATAGAATCCGATACCGGAAGCTAATATAATCGATCTTTTGATTGGAGATCGAATCACCTATTGATCTTTTGATTGGAGATTAGCCACCAAAGTTTAGAAAAGTTATTTGATTTATGAAACTTCTGATTACAATTGATAGACTTTATAGAGAATTCTACGTCCTAGATTCCTAACCAGACTCATCTTAATATCGAAGTTCAACTAAATTAGGACTTTCGCCTATTGACTTACCTAAACAGGACTTCTTACTAAAATAGGACTTGTTACTAACATGGTAACCTACTGGAGCTGGGTTCCTAACACTAAACAACTAAAAGTTACCAGATCCACGAGTGATGCGGCCTTCTGGTAGCTATCACCATTGGCATCAGTATTTTTCTGCTCCTGTTGTCTGTAAGTACTTTCTCCTTGTATGTCTCTCTATAATCTCTGTGAATTTGTGATGGAAAGGAAGAATGTTGACTTACCACCCAATTTGTTATATGTTCCGATTGGTTGTTTGCCACGAGGGGATGAAAACACCAGTCCTGTTGCTATTGCTATGCTTAGACGCATTCACATGTCCAAACGAAATACCACTCGCATACCCACAACCCCAGCAGTCCAAACTATTGTTAGACTGCAATGTAGCAAGTGATGATGAATCCAATATCTGCTTCAAAATGTTTGAACTCGCATAATCCATCAAATGATTTTCGATCCAATCTTGATCATCATCATCATCTTGTGCTAGTAGCAAAATCTGCCTACTTAGATCAACATACAAATATAATAATTGTATCACTATGAATAGTATGGTTCTACAAGTGATACTATTTATTGTATCATTTTTTTATAACTATTTTTCATTTTTTTTTACTAAATCTAGGTTTAACTTGAAATTGTTTGGTGGATTGTAACAGCTCAAAAGTATTACTATTTTGAGAGTTGTTAAAAATATGCTAATTTGGCATAATGATAGAATGTGTCGTCATCATTATCGAATCCATATTAGAATCAACACTTCTTGAAGACACCAACTGATGTTCCATCTTTTATCAAGTCTTCGATCAATTGAAGTTTGAGTGTCAATGGAGAATGTGCATTGTTGCAAAAAATGATTGAAACATATTTATATTAAGTCACCATAGGCAATATAAGTTTAGTTCTTATCAAGTCAATTGTACACACTACATTAAATTGGCATTTTTGTAACAATCCAAAAATATTAACATTTTTTAGCTATAACAATTCACAAAGCAATTTTACACATTTTCACAAACAAAGTGATTCAATAATTGTATCACCACAAAATATATGGGCTTACAAGTGATACTATTCATGGTGATCTAATTTATTGTATCATTTTTTTGTGTAGCTATTTTTCATTTTGTTGACTAAATTTAGTTTTGACTTAAAATTGTTTGGTGGATAGTAATAGCTAAAAAATGTTACTATTTTTTAAGTTGTTACAAATATGCCAATTTGATATAATGACGGGATATCTAGTCCTGAAGATCTAACTTCGAAGTCTTGAACTACAACCACTTGGGTTGCTTTCTTTGCTATCATAAAAAAGGGGAAATTCTAAATGTCGAGGGAACCAGCGAGGGAGAGGGTGAAGCCGTTCATCTCCCCTCAAAATACGTGAAAGCATGTATCTCGAGGCAATTTCACACATCCCTCGCTGTTCCCTCGCCATTTAGACAAACCCTAAAAAAAGTGTCCCTAAACCCCATATTTTAGATTCTCGAAGATTTTCACTTGCAATCTTCCATTTCTATCTGTCCCCATCTAACAATTTTTATTGAATGAATCAATCTGACAAGTTTAAGGCCAAATTGTGCTCTTTCATTCATTCATCAGCAATATAAATACTGTAGTCAAAATACAATAGGAAACCACCATACACTAGGAAACCTCCCAAATCAAGGAAACAAATCACTAGCCATCGAAAAGTTTCCTAACCCCATAAAACGTCTTACCCCATAAAACTTGAAACACAATATGCTAAAATATATTTTCCTAACAATAGGATGTATTTCCTAATACTGGAAGATATTTTCTAACAATAGGATGTGTTTCCTAATAATAGGATGTACTTCCTAATACCCCCCCTCAAGTTGGAGCATGAGGGTTAAGAATGCCCAACTTGCCAAGGAGATAATCGAACTGCGATTTGCCCAAGGCCTTTGTGAAAATGTCTGCCAACTGATCAGTCGTCGGCACATACGAAGGAGCAATAAGACCATCCTGAATAGCATCACGAACGAAGTGACAATCAACCTCAATATGCTTCGTACGTTCATGGAAGACGGGGTTCTGCGCAATGTATATGGCAGACTGACTATCACAAAAGAGGGGAACGACCTTGGGATGAAGTACCCCTAAACTCAATAATAAACCTTTCAACCATTTCAACTCACACGTTATGGCAGCCATAGAGCGATATTCCGCCTCCGCCGAAGAACGAGAAACCGTATGTTGCTTCTTAGTTTTCCAAGCAATCGGAGAATGGCCCAAAAACACCAACCACCCCGTCAGGGACCTCCGAGTAATAGGGCAAGCGACCCAATCAGAATCACACCAACCTTGCAAAGTCAAGTCACTATCCGAGCGCAGGAGAATACCGTAACTCGGAGTACGTTTCAAATAGCGGACAACGCGCAATGCAGCATCCCAATGCTCCTGTCGCGGTTGCTGCATAAACTGAGATAGCACATGAACCGAGTACGTCAAATCAGGACGTGTGACCGCCAAATAGACCAAACGCCCCACCAGACGCCTATAAGACTCAGGATCAGAGAGAAGAGAACCCGTGGCACGCGCCAGTTGATGGTTTTGTTCGATCGGAGACATAGCAGGCTTCGAACCCAAGAGACCCACCTCCGAAATAATATCAAGTGCATATTTACGTTGACAAAGAAACAACCCTGCAGAGCTGCGGGCAACCTCAATACCAAGGAAATATTTAAGGACTCTGAGGTCCTTCATATGAAAACAAGAGCCAAGGTAGCTTTTACACAGAGCCAAAGCAGCATAATCATTCCCAGAGAGTATTAAATCATCAACATACACGAGCACATTAATTTGAGCCGGCCCCTTCTTATAAGTAAAAAGGGAATAATTAGAATAGGACTGTAAAAAACCATACCCTTTTAAAGCTGACACGAGCTTAGCAAACCAACATCGAAGAGCCTGTTTCAATCCATATAGAGATTTACGCAACCGACACACCAAACCAGGTTCATCAGAGGTAAAGCCAGGAGGGAGTTTCATATAGACCTCCTCATTTAGATCCCCGTGCAGAAAAGCATTGTGTACATCCATCTGATGCAACTCCCAATTTTTAGAAGCCGCAATTGCAAGGAATGCGCGAACAATCGTCATCTTTGCCACTAGAGTGAATGTCTCATCATAATCTATCCCTTCGGTCTGATGATTACCGAAAACAACCAAACGAGCCTTCAATCTCTCAATACTAGTATCAGATTTGTACTTTATCTTATACAACCATTGACTACCAAGAGCCTTCTTCCCTGAAGGCAACTTTTCCATAGTCCACGTCTCATTGTCTTCCAAGGCCCGCATCTCGGCTTGCATAGCGGCGCGCCACCCTGCATCTTTTACAGCCTCCTTAAAAGACTGTGGCTAACTTCCAGCTGTAATAGCTGCAATAAAATTTTGGTGTTTCACAGAAAAACTGTCACAACTAACATAATGTGCTATAGGATAAGGTGTACCTGAGGGAGGTGAAGATGTAGAAGCAGGTGAAGCGGAGGATGGACTATTTTTCTTCACCGTAGTGTGTGTAATAAAGTCACGTAGCTTAACCGAAGAATACTTTTCTCGAAAGCCACGACCTAAATGCTCACTTGGCGGAGCATCTCCCAACACTGCCCCCCCCTGAATCATCCGTAGGAGAAGGCGTAGGCAACACCTGTGGCTGTGGTGCAGAGAGCACGGGCTGCAACGGCGTGGCGGTGGGCTATGGTATGACTCGCGGCTGCTGGGCTGGAGCAGGCCTGGGTGTGGACGGTGTGGCGGCCTGTGGCGGCGGCTGCAGTTGTGTGGTGGCATGCGGCTGCTGGTCTGGAGCACCCCTGGGTGTGGGAGGGCGTACTTGCTGCACCTCCTCATCATTTTCTAAAAAATTCAGAAAATCCACAGCCACCCCTTCATGCAAATCACCATGAATGTCATTGCGAGCAGCAAAATTAGGAGCCTCAACATCAAGATATGGGAAGACATTCTCATAAAACTTGACATCCCTTGACACAAAAAATCTTGCTTGTCCAAATCAAACAAATACCAACCCTGCTTGCCAAACGGATATCCCACAAAGACACATTTACGACTCCTACTGGCAAACTTATCACCCTTTGCCTTCTGATTATGAGCGAAGCACAGAGAACCGAAAACACGCAATTCACCAAAGGAAGGCGGACTACCAAACAAGACTTCATATGGAGTTTTATTGCCAAGAATACTAGAAGGTGTCTGATTGATTATATGAGCAGCGGCAAGGGCACATTCCCCCCAAAAATAAAGCGGTAGACCACCCTGAAATCATAGGGCACGAGCAACATTCAGAATGTGTTTATGTTTCCTTTCTGCCCGGCCATTTTGTTGAGGAGTCCCCACACAAGAAGTTTGAAACAGAATGCCATTGACCAAAAATAATCATTTAGGCAATTAAATTCAGTACCATTATCACTACGAACAATCTTCAATTTCTGAGAAAATTGTCTATCAATCATAGCTATAAAGGATAGAAACATTTTAAAAACTTCCGTTTTATCAACTAACAGATAGATCCACACAGCGCGGGAGAAGTCATCCACTAGTGTCAAAAAATAGCGAGCCCCACAAGACGATGGTGTATCATATGGCCCCCATAAATCACAATGGACTAACTCGAAAATGCGAGTAGAGTGATTGTCACTTAACGGAAAACTATCCCTAGAATGTTTAGCACGATGACAAACTTCACATGCTTTATTCAAGTTACCACTAGAATTGCTAAAAAAAAGGAAGCAACTTCACCACTTTCTCAGAAGGATGCCCCAATCTGCGATGCCATAGCTCCAAAGAAGTTGAAGGAGCAACTGAAACTGCTTTCACCTTTGTCTCCTCCCGTAAGTAGTATAGTTCATCCCTTCTGTCACCCGTTTCAATCACCTCCCTCGTGTGTCGGTCCTGGATAGCACACAAGTCGGAGTTAGTTATGAATTCACAATTTATATCATCACTCAATTGTGAAGCCGAAATTAAATTACAATTTAATTTTGGAACATAAAGAACATGGTTAAGAATAATTTTGTCAGTAAGCTTGACAATTCCTTCCTTCAAGGCAACAACGTTTTGACCATCTGGGAGGCCAACAGAACAGGGAGCCACACTTCTTAGATCCGACAAATCTCCCGTAACATGATTGGAGCACCCAGTATCAATAATCCACTTACCATTCAACCGATTAGTACCTGATCCGATGTGAAGATTGAGAGCCTGCCATTGTTGGTAACATGGGCGTTTGATGGAATTCTCTAATGTCCATGATAGCTCCTAGCTTATTGCTTGGTTTTAACCTTGCTCTGATACCATGACAAGTTTAAGGCCAAATTGTGTTCTTTCATTCATTCATCAGCAATATAAATACTGTAGTCAAAATACAATAGAAAACCACCAGCAATATAAATACTGTGGTCAAAATACAATAGGAAACCACCATACACTAGGAAACCTCCCAAATCAAGGAAACAAATCACTAGCTATCGAAAAGTTTCCTAACCCTATAAAACTTCTAACCACATAAAACTTGAAACACAATATGCTAAAATATATTTTCCTAACAATAGGATGTATTTCCTAATACTGGAAGATATTTTTCTAACAATAAGATGTGTTTCCTAATAATAGGATGTACTTCCTAATACAATCACAGTCAAAGAAGCACATATTCTGATTCAAAAGGCCGGGGTGATATTAATGGGTTAGCTGAGAGAGTCCAACCACAAATTGACTCTTAAACCATAACACAAGAACCCAATAGTCTGTTACTTTCACCGCAGCTAAAGTTTGAATGAGTTTGGAAATGGAAATGTTGGAATTTAAATACGTTTCATGCACATTTCAAGATGGAATTATAATAATTCCAGTAAGCAATAACACAGTTGTTCTCTTATGAATATAGTTAGTAATAATTATAATAGTGAGTGCACTTCTTAGCATTGTTTGTTACAGTGATTATGTTACAGTGAAATTCGGCTAAATTTAGGACGTGTAGGAACAATAAATATTAGCCATACAATATATCATAAAAAATGTTTTGGAATTGTAGGAACCGAATCGTTCCAAACACTTCGAGTTAGGTTCGGTTCCAATATTCAAAATGAGATAATCCAAACAGTCCTATCCGCTAAATTTAAACGGTTTGAGTTAGGTTCCTCAAAATTTGTAACCGATCCGAACCGTGTCCACCCCTAGGTAGAACTCTTCATGTGTGACATATACTTTGGAATTTGCTTCCTAGTTCGAAGCAAATAGTTGTTGTAGTTGCCCGTTCAAAGCTGATCCTCGAGTTACTTGCCTTAACAGGACTTACGGGTATTGAGAATATGTGAGACTCGTGGGTTTAGCAGATTGTAAGAATCGGGTCCGTCTGGCAGATCGCATTGAGCGGGCTTAGAATCACTTGGGCCGGATCAACGTTGAGTTAACCGCTAGGGTCTGTTATTCCTCGAAATCATCGTGACACGTGGGATCATTTTAGTGTATCATCAGTTTTATTATACGTTTTACAGCACATCAATTGTACAGTGCAGTGAAGGATTATTGGTAATTTGCCATGTTGAATTTATTGAGTGATTTCAGCAAAACTTGCCTCTACAAAACATTATCCTTCGTTTTGATTGCTAAAAGTTTTGGAGCCTTCTTTAACAAAAATATTTGGTTCCTTGAAAACACAAGAACGATCATTTTCAAGTTGTATCAGTAATATACGTTGTACATTCATTCCTTATACTGACACTAACGTCGATCATTATCTTCATACCGGCCAATAGAATTCAACTGGATAAATGTACTTTATAAAGACAAAACAATGTTCATTTATACCCAAACAACAAGAACAACAATGGACATTCAACAACTTGCAACAACTAACTAAAACTCTAATGAACCCAATAGTTCGTATATAGCAAAGTTCATCAAACAATACGCATTATAAGATGAAACTACCTAATACTAATGACAAACTATTCATACCCAAAAGACACTTAATAAAGAGAAATTCTAATGTCGAGGGTTTGGGCGAGGGAAGTGCAACGCACGCCGCGAGCGGGCTGACGTGGAGAAAAAAAATGCGAGGGAACTGAAATTTTTGGGCGAAAGAAGAAGAGGGAATGGAGCTTCCATTCTTCATTTCCCTCTCTCGCTCCCTGTGTCTCTCGCTCCCTCTCCCTCTCCCTCTCCCTCTCCCCATTATCGACCGACTTCCCTCTCCCCATTTTCGGCAGGTTCGACGGATTCTACCCCCTATCCTCAAAGCTTTTGAGTGAAAAAGAAGCTCCACAGAGGAAATCTTTCAAGCTCAGACCACACCCCGATCGAGCAGCTTCCTCCCCAGTCCCCATTCGATTTCGTCTTCAAATAACTCACCGAAAATCCATTCGAAAAGCTTCAAAATCTCTCAACACTGCAAAGCCTCGAAGTAAAGGTAAATCTCTATTTGATTTCTTGTGGTGGGTTTCTAGATCTAGGGTTTCTATTGCATATTTTGTGTTGATTTCTGGTGATTTCTAGATCTAGATCTAGGGTTTCTACATCTAGGGTTGGTTTAAAAGATTTGTTCCTAATTTTGGTTATGGAAAATTACAAGCAAAATCAATGGCTGAAAAATTGAGCTTGTTAAGCTCAGTATTTCCCATTGCAAGTGAAGCTATCACTCAGGCTCCACTTTTAGAACTTTCTTGGGTATGTTAGGTTTTTCGTATATTTTTCCTCTCATTTTAGGTTTTAGGTTTTTGGTTTTTGGTTTTTGGTTTGTAGTTTTTGATTTTCCCTTTACTTGGTTGTTTTAGGTTACTGGTTTTGGACAAGAAGTTGGTTTTCATCGCTCGGACGCAGAGGTAAGCCCATTCTTCTTCTCTTCGTTTCGTCTTCAGATCTAGGGTTCATCTAGGGTGGATTTTTTTTTTATTTCAGTGTTCTTCAGCCGAAGAGCTTCATGTAGGGCTCAATTTTTTTTTTTCAGTGTTCTTCAACCGAAGAGCTTGTAATAATTTCAGTGTTCATGTCGATTTTTTTTTTTTTAATGAATTGTGGGGTTTTTTTTTTTTTTTTATAATTTCAGGGTTCATATCTGTAGAATTTTTCTTTTTCTTTAAGATTTGTTTTCATCAAAACTCTTCTTAGATCTATATTCTTAATCGTGTTAAGGCACCACATGCGAGGTAACACTCGGCGAGCCCACGATTATTAAGATTAGATTAATGAAGAATCTTCAAAATCATGACTATATTCATGATATTTATATCAGATCTAGGGTTCAATTTTTATTTTATTTCAGTGTTCTTCAGCCGAAGAGCTTCATCTAGGGTTCATTTTTTTATTTATTTCAGTGTTCTTCAACCGAAGAGCTTCATCTAGAGTTCATTTTAACTGTAATAATTTCAGTGTTCATGTGGGTTTTTTTTTTTTTTTTTTTATAATTTCAGTGTTCATATCTCTGTGTACTATTTCCTACTTAAACTGTAAATTAGTTGAACCTGCCACTAAGGTCCTAGATTTTTTTTGTTTAATTTCAGTGTTCATGTGGTTTTGTTTTTTTGTATTTTTCATTTCATTTCTGTTTTGATTTCTGCTTATCATCGCCCTGTGATTTATAAACAAACATTACAGGAATGGATAGTGTAGAAGATAATGATTATATGTTGGTGGAAGAAAATGTACAAGAGGTGAGGGAACCTAAATATGGGATGGAATTCGTCAACCTTGACGAGTTCCAGCGATATTATCGTGAATATGGTAATGCAAATAAAATTATGGCTTAAAAACCTTTAGCCTTTTATTTGTAAGTATTTCCTTCTGTTCTTAAGTTTTCATCTTTCTGTATTTATTGTACATATTAACTAAATAAAGTTTTGTTGTAATGTATAATGAAATTAAGGCAGAAACAACCAATAAGGTTTAATCATATGCAACACTAACTCCCTTTGTTCTTCTCTAAGTTTCGTCTTCAACCTTCAAAGCTTCAATTATTTTTTCTCCTCTTATTTTAGATCTAGGGTTTACGATTTTTGTTCAGAAATAGTCTATACATCTTAGGTTTATGTACTTGAGTTTCAAGATGTTAATGAACTTTTAGATCTTTGAGTGAGTTTCGACTTTGTTCGCACGCCTGAATTCCAACAGCCTCTGACACTATACTTCCCTCTTCCTTATATCCCCTCATGTTGCAGGAATGACATTCAGAGCGTATGTTGTCTATCGAGGTCGTCAGCCAGGAGTATACCTAAACTGGCCCGCATATTTTTCGTCGGTATCAGGGTATAGTCATGCTTCTTACAAGGGGTTTATGTCAGTTGAAGAAGCTGAGGAATCATACAAGTTGTGGGTTCGCTCACAAGCGGCGAGGAGGGATTCGGAGGAATCCCACAACAATGAAGATGTCACAGTTAACAATGTAGTTGTTGACGATCAAGTCGGTCCATCGAACGATCAAGCCGGTCCATCGTACGATCAAGCCGGTCCATCGAACGATCAAGCCGGTCCATCGAACGATCAAGCCGGTCCATCGAACGATCAAGCCGGTCCATCGAATGTCAGTCAAGGGAACAATGATCCTTGGGCTTTCACGAGGGACTTAATCAATACTTTGATAATTGTACTTATTATCTTAGGTATAATAAATATTCTTAAGCAGTTGGACGAATGATGAAATTATATGTAATGTAATATGTACATAAATATGTATGATGTGAATATATTTCATATTCCAATGAAATTTGTGTTTCATATTGTTATATTTTTCTTCCGTATGGTATGCTTGTCATTTCATTGTGTAGCTTGCTGTTTGCATTCCAAATTCTGCCAGGATTCTTCATCAGGCTTCCTACTCTCTGTAAGTGCACTGATTTGCTTATATATTACATCTAAAATGAATCGCTCTCGTATCTTTAATTGCTTTATAGATTACATTCAAATTATTTGAATGATGGGATGTGTTGAGTGTGACTTGCAGGTCACTAAGAATATGCTTGAAGTTCCATGTTGGGGATACTCGTTTCAAGTGCGCTCCGCCAATTCGAGATGCAGACAAGAAGGGGTGAGAAAGTGGGATTCGCAGGAGTCCCACCAACAATAATGGTTAGATGTTTGCATAAGGGATTTCACCATCCAGAAGGTTTCGAGCGATCAGCCAAAAACATGAAGATAGGATCTTTGCAGATGTTCAAGAAGAATCAGGGAAGCTGTGAGGACATGGGTCCTAGAGCTTTCCCTGTGGAGGAAGTGCATAAGATCAGTGTTCTAGATATGAGGTTGGCTAATACCGATCGTCATGCTGGAAACATTTTGATAGACAAGGAGGGAGAAGGAGATCGAACTGTGTTGATTCCAATTGATCATGGATACTGCTTACCTGAAAATGTGAGTCCTACTCTTCTTTCTTTTAGATGAATTAGCAGTTTGTTCAGTCTATTTCTTGGTAGTTTTTTTAGTGTCTTGTTACATATGAGCATGATATTTTTGTTCACATGCCACTGGAATCTCATGTACACGTAATTCCGAGGAAATGATTGTCTTATCGAAACTGCTATCTGAGCTCTGTGAATGTGCATATTGATTAAAAGATCTACTTCTTCTGCCAATACCCAGTATCATGTAGTTAATATTAACATTAGAAGTTTGTTATATATGGTATTAGTGTTTACATAAATCCTATATACAGCAGTAATAGTTTTATGGATGTACTTTTCTTAGCACTCCAGTTCCTATTATATAAAGTTCTGGCTTCTATCTTTTTGTTTAGATGTTTTCGATACATATAACTGACCATTTTCTCCTCTTTTGTAGTTTGAAGACTGCACATTCGATTGGCTATACTGGCCTCAAGCCCGGGAACCTTACAGTCCTGAGACGCTCGAGTACATAAAATCACTGGATGCAGAAAAGGATATTGCCCTTATGAGATTCCATGGATGGAACATGCCTCTAGAGTGTGCACGCACTCTCTGCATTTCCACCATGCTTCTTAATAAAGGTGCTGAGAGGGGACTTACTCCCTTCACCATCGGAAGCATCATGTGCAGAGAAACCTTGGAGAAAAAATCTGTCCACTTTGTATATGTTATATTGTATATATCTATGTATGATGAGTCCATCTTTGGATGGAATGATCAACGTATATGTGTGTGGTTTTTGGCTGCTCAAACTTCAGCTGCCCACTAATCTGTATTTTTTCATGCATCAGTTGAATTCGCGGCAATGGTTATATTGATTATAGTAATTATCTCGTTTCTGGATTAATAGTAGAGAGAACTAGCTATTGTTTACATTGTGTTGTTAAATCGCAGTGCAATAGTTGAAGATCAAGTTATGAATTCTTTCTTTCAGTTGAAACCAAGGAAGCTCATTCTGTACTTATACTGGAAAGGAGCTAAGAACTTTGATAGAAATCCCAAGGAAGCTCATTCTTTCTTTCAGTTGAAACCAAGGAAGCTCATTCTTTCAATTGAACACAAGTGTGTTTGTCATTCAGTGGATTGCAGTATATAACTGTGAAAAGATACAAATATAAGCTGCCATTTTCACACGCAGAACTCAAATGTACAACAAATTCCAATTCATGAAAAAACATAACTCAAATATACAACAAATTCAAATTCTGAAAAAGTGCCGAGAACCATGAATTTGAAACTCTGAACATAAACACAAACTTCATCTCCTCAACAATATCCATTGGTACAATGGCTTTATATTCAGAATATAGTTTTTGTTTTAAACTGCTAATTTACAAAGACTTGACCAGCAGACCAGCCTGGTGATCTCCAAATAAAACTCCGTAGTTAGCAGTAACCCCTCCTTAAAGCCTGTAACAAATGTAATAACAAAGAAACAGTGAGCGATAATAACTTGCAATAAGACCGTAGAACTTGTTCGTACACATTATCTGCTTTTATCTCACAATCATTGATGAGATAAAGAAAATATCATTCAAGTACAATTTCTAATCAAGATCAAATTCTGTAAATTAAGTACATCCCGGAAAAGAATGCAGAGATAACGCATTCAATGAACCATCACTGCAGGTCCTTAGCATCAACTTTTCTCTGCAGAAAGATTGAACCCAGCAGTATAGCGATTCCTGTGATCGCAATTGTGAATAATAAACGCTTCTGCAATAAACCAGGTGGTCGCCTTCTGTCAGGAGCACCCTCTTCTCTTCTGTCAGGTACAGCAGAATCCCTTCCCCTGCTGACAAAGACAGGATTCAGTCTAAATTGTTGTCTTATTTCACCGAATGTGAACATTTGTACTAAACCATTGCACCTTGGAATTTATATTTTGATGGTTAATTTTGTATAGTAATGCTCATTATCAGTTTGCTCAAAGAATGCACGACAGTCAGCTACCTGAATGGAACTTCAATTAAAAATTTCAGAACTACTTGCCACTTCCAGAAACAGCCCAAACATGATATAACACAGTTGGACGTCACAGAACTGAAACTCATTTCCAAATCCGATTCCAAAATTTTCACAAATTTTCACTAGGTAAACACATAACTAAGAGCAAAGGTGTGCATCAGTAAATGTTGCCGTTGGAGTTCTAACATAGACTAGCAATAGCATCAAGTACAGGTCAACCGAAAAAAAAAAAGGCATCTAGCTTAACTAAACATATTTGAAGGTAAACGAAATTTCGACTTAGAGAGCTGCAATAAAGATTTTTAGGCAGAAACCAATATGATATCTCCACGATATAGAGAGCTTTACATTAGTGACGTATTTACGCTTTACTTATTCCAATCTAATCTTATTATTATAATGGGGGGAGGTCTATTTATGAGAATAGATCTTATGGATTTTGTATATAGAAATAAAAAGTGATACCATAGATGCTCAACAACATAAAGAGTTTCTCTAATATGTTACTTAAGGGGTACGCCTGCCCCATACACAGACAATGATGACTAACCTTATCATAACCTATAATTTGTATAGTCCATTCCGTGGCTTGAATCGGGTGGCTGCAAAGGCGGCTGCAAAAATAAATAATACGAGTCATACAAAACACATAACTAACAAACTGTACACAGAGATACATAGAAAATACATAATATGTACCTGTGAGAGGAGCGAGTTGAATTGATCAACGCTGCCAGGTTGTAAATCGCGTGACCCCGTATTATCATCCTTAACGATAACAAACATACAAATCATAAGTGGGCAAACATACTTACTGATTCATACCTTGTAAATATAAAAAACAAACCTGTGTATTGCTTTGACTAGCCATCGGATTGCTTTCACGAGGCATAACATGAGACATACACTTTAAACCCTACAAATGACATTTGTAAATAACATTTTCAATATATGTAACTTAAAAAAATATACATTCATAAAAGATATTGCAAAACATACCAGATTAGTCTCACTGGCCTGATTCGTTTGCGTGTATTTTTTTTTTCCTTGTCTCCTTTTACACACCTTCTCGAGGGTGGATTTTAGCCTTGATTTAGACGGTCGTCCTTTGCTACGAACCGCTAATGGACTATGAATCTGGATGGCAGAACTAGTAGTGGTGCCCACTTCCAAATACCTATGTGAATCAACATGCTCATCACCACCGACAATTTTATATTGGTCCATCTTCAAAGCGATCCATTCTTTAACTTCGATTGTCTTCTTTTCATCCTCAGCGGCGAATTCAGCCATTTCATAGAAGGCATTGCACATCGCTTCAAATCGCACATTTTCAGGCTTATTTCCCCAATCTGAATAAACAATTTTCACCTTCGTATGAGCCCTCTTAACATCTTTCCTCCACCTCCGAAGAACATAGTTATCAGGTATATCATGAATCTCTCTTTCAAACAAGACTTTAAATATATGCTTGCATAAAATCCCCCTGAACTCAAACAATTGACAATTACACTTGATGCCAAAGTCGTCAACATTTAAAGAGACTACATGATGGACCGATCGTTGCCTATCATTTATCAGCAAGTCTTGTTTAATAGTGTACAACTCACATCCACCCCCATCCATATCTTCACCCACAATTCTACAACATAGATTCCCTTGGATCTCTTGTTGGATCTCTTTAAATTTTTTTGTAGTGTAAGCATTTTGAAATTTTTTCTCTATTGCATAAGGAGTAATGCATGGAAGCCTTCGGCTAAAACATTTAAAGTCCTGTTCAACTTCCTTTTGTACTTTACTTCGTTGTGCATTCTCATACTGTTCTACAAATTGCTTCAATGTGGTTTTTGAATTAACATAACCATCAAAACAAGCATTCATGCTTTCACTCCTTTGAGTTGAAGACATCCCCGCCCAAAAACCATTCCTTTGAAATATTGGCACCCATCGCATCCTTTCAGAGTATAATCCATCCAACCAGTCATTTTCATGCAGACTATATTTATCAATAAAACCATGCCAATTTTCTTCAAACTCATCATAAGACAGGGAATCATAAACTGCTCTTTGCATTGCAAACTTGATCGCCTCATATTGATTGCAACCAGACAGTTTTTCAGGCAACTTCTTCATGATATGCCACAAGCACCATCTGTGTCGTGTGCTAGGAAAGACAATTTCAATGGCCCTCTTCATTGCCCTATCTTGATCAGTGATTATAGCAGACGGAGCATTGTCATGCATACACACGAGCCATGTTTGAAAAAGCCATACAAATTCTTCAATCGTTTCACCACATATCAATCCACATCCCAAAAGAATTGACTGACCGTGATGATTCACCCCAACAAAAGGAGCAAATGGCATCTCATACTTATTTGTCAAGTACGTAGTGTCAAATGTAACAACATCCCCAAACTCCTTGTAAGCTGCCCTGCTCCATGCGTCAGCCCAAAATACATTTATCAACCTACCTTCATCATCCAAATCCATCGTATAAAAGAAATCAGCATTATTAGCTTGCATTCTTTGGAAGTAGTTATTAAGGGCCATCGCATCCCCCTCACCAAGTCTCAACTTTCTCACTCTGTCCAAATAATTGTAACAGTCTTTTTGGGAAAAAGGCAACATTTCATGGCCACCAACTTCAACCACACATGATGAATAACTCTTATTTGGTCTAATACCTGCCCTATCATTATATTCAAGCCTCTTCTTCACATACGAGCTCATATATCTGTTCTTTCGATAAAATTTCGATTTACTAGGGCTTAACACGTGATTGTGATCAAGTGTAACTCTTGTCACTGAAACTGTTCCATCAACCCGTATTTGACCTCTAATCTTAGCCTGACAACCACATTTGGTCGACGGACGCAATCCAACAACATTTTTTCCATCACCTCTTTGCTTCCCAGCCCGACCACATGAAAGCTGAATGAACAAAGGTTTTCCATCATCATCTTTTTCAGTAGTCATTATTTTAACTGGAAATCCCTTTGCATTACCATATTCACGATAATATCGTTGAAACTCGTCAAGGTTGACGAATTTCATCCCATATTTAGGTTCCGTCACCTCTTCTACATTTTCTTCCACCAACATACAATCATTATCTTCTACACTATCCATTCCTGTAATGTTTGTTTATAAATCACAGAGAGATGATAAGCAGAAATAAAACATAAATGAAATACACAACATAGAATAAATATCATGAATATAGTCATGATTTTGAAGATTCTTCTTTAATCTAATATTAAAATCGTGGGCTCGCCGAGTATTACCTCGCATGTGGTGCCTTAACACGATTAAGAATATAGATCTAAGAAGAGTTTTGATGAAAACACATAGATAAAAAGATGCTTATATATATAAAATCTTAAAGAAAAAGAAAAATTATACATGATATGAACAATGAAATTAAAAAAAAAAAACCCCACGACTCATAAAAAAAACCCACAATTATTACAATTAAAATGAACCCTAGATGAAGCTCTTCGGTTGAAGAACACTGAAATAAATAAAAAAATGAACCCTAGATGAAGCTCTTCGGCTGAAGAACACTGAAATAAAAAAAAATAAAAGAACCCTAGATCTGATATAAATATCATTTATATAGTCATGATTTTGAAGATTCTTCTTTAATCTAATATTAAAATTGTGGGCTCGCCGAGTATTACCTCGCATGTGGTGCCTTAACACGATTAAGAATATAGATCTAAGAAGAGTTTTGATGAAAACACATAGATAAAAAGATGCTTATATATATAAAATCTTAAACAAAAAAAAAAAGTCTACAAATATGAACACTGAAATTTAAAAAAAAAAAAAAACCCCACGACTCATAAAAAAAACCCACATGAATTACAATTAAAATGAACCCTAGATGAAGCTCTTCGGTTGAAGAACACTGAAATAAAAAAAAATAAAAAAAATTGAACCCTAGATGAATAACTTCGGCTGAAGAACACTGAAAAAAAAAAAAAAATTGAACCCTATATCTGAAGACGAAACGAAGAGAAGAAGAAAGAGCTTACCTCTGCGTCCGAGCGATGAAAACCAACTTCTTGTCCGAAACCAATAACCTAAAACACCCAAGTAAAGGGAAAATCAAAAACTAAAAACCTAAAACCTAAGCACCTTATTATTTGAATTAATGGATAAAGGAATTGACAATCTGCACATCTAGGCATTTTAAAGTAATAAATACCTAGTTGATATTTGATGTTAATCAATACTAGACATTACATATATAACACATGACAAGGACGTGCACGCAGAAGTAGATTCTATAATCTGTATAGCATCTGCACATGAAATGTGTCTTAAATGTGTAGTCCAACTAGAAATGCTTTCTAGCTACTAACTTTTTATTGATAAAAAGGAAAAGAAACTGAAGTTGCAAAGACATTCTATTTCCTAGAAGTGCCATCAGTTACAAAATTATCAGCTCGAGAACATATTTAATTCATTCTAGAAGAGACAAGGTGAAAACCATACCTTGTGTAGATGAAACTTTTTATCTCCAACAAAAATGACAGTGTCAGTTACCAGATAAATAGTTGTGACACACTACTGAGAGAAAATTTTTGAACTAGGAAATAGGAGTAGAAAAGAACAAAGTTGTATCTTACGATACAGCCAGAATTGCAACTTCAGATGACACTAAATAGATCAATGATTACGCATATTTCATCAACAAAATGAGGATCAACTTTCACTTTTTCCATTAATGTGGTTAACTTTCAAGCAAAATCCCATAAAAATAGAATGAACCTCTCTACCTCATACTCTTCTTCCATTAGTGTATAAGAGTTTCAATCAAAACCCCATCAAAAATAGAATGAACCTCTCCATCTCATACCCTTTTTAGATTAGTGTATAAAAGGTTAAATCAAAACCCCATCAAAAATAGAATGAACCTCTCCATCTCATACCCTTTTTAGACTAGTGTATAAAAGGTTAAATCAAAACCCCATCAAATAAACCCAAAATCAAAACAAACTAAAATAGCGAAGAAACCATAACATCAAACAAAGGACACAAAATAACATCAAACATATAGCATTTGCATTGTAATCTAGGGTTTTTGTTTAAGAAACATATGGCATTGTCTGTTATTCCAAGCACTAGCAATGTGACACTGTTAGCAATAATCGCATAATGATTTTGTAAGCACTAGTAAACTTGCTTTGATTAAGAAACTAATTTACTAGTACATTGAATCATACTATGAATGACAATGTTCCCTTGGAACTTGTGGATCCTTTCTATTATAACCACTCGTGAATCAGGTAAGCTAAACTTAGATATGAAGACTTATTAGGTTTTCTAAGTGCCACCCACAAATTAGTCCAAATTAATCAAAACCCACATTTCAAGTATCCACCTACATTGAATACCAACATTGTGCAAACTAGGCAATCATAGTCTCAAAAAAAAAAAAAAAAAAAAAAAACATTCATATTTTGATTGGTCTACTGAAAATGACTCTTTCCCAAAAGAAAAGTAGAACCCAACCATGGGTTTCAAATATTTCCCACAAAAACAGAATTAGATGAAGGTATCAAAAGAACCCATTAAAGAATCAGCTAAGGTAATGCTATAGCAAGTTGCCTCAGATTTGCAAATTGTGAAAACCGACAACCCTTTGGAGCCTCGAAAAACCTAACATACCCAAGAAAGTTCTAAAAGTGGAGCCTGAGTGATAGCTTCACTTGCAATGGGAAATACTGAGCTTAACAAGCTCAATTTTTCAGCCATTGATTTTGCTTGTAATTTTCCATAACCAAAATTAGGAACAAATCTTTTAAACCAACCCTAGATGTAGAAACCCTAGATCTAGATCTAGAAATCACCAGAAATCAACACAAAATATGCAATAGAAACCCTAGATCTAGAAACCCACCACAAGAAATCAAATAGAGATTTACCTTTACTTCGAGGCTTTGCAGTGTTGAGAGATTTTGAAGCTTTTCGAATGGATTTTCGGTGAGTTATTTGAAGACGAAATCGAATGGGGACTGGGGAGGAAGCTGCTCGATCGGGGGTGTGGTCTGAGCTTGAAAGATTTCCTCTGTGGAGCTTCTTTTTCACTCAAAAGCTTTGAGGATAGGGGGTAGAATCCGTCGAACCTGCCGAAAATGGGGAGAGGGAAGTCGGTCGATAATGGGGAGAGGGAGAGGGAGAGGGAGAGGGAGCGAGAGACACAGGGAGCGAGAGCGAGAGACACAGGGAGCGAGAGAGGGAAATGAAGAATGGAAGCTCCATTCCCTCTTCTTCTTTCGCCCAAAAATTTCAGTTCCCTCGCATTTTTTTTTCTCCACGTCAGCCCGCTCGCGGCGTGCGTTGCACTTCCCTCGCCCAAACCCTCGACATCTAGAATTTCTCCTTAATAAAAGCTCCTAGAACAACTTTTTTACTTTTACTACCCTTAACTCTCCCCGTCCCATGCCTCCAATCAATTTTGAACTTGTTACTTGCTATACCATCTGTCACACTTCTACCAATTTAGCTGATACAACACTACACAAAATTGACACCTTTGTAACAATTCTCAAAACAGTATCACTTTTGAGATGTTACAATCTACCAAACAATTTCAAATCAAAACTAAATTTAGTCAAAAAAATGAAAAACGGTAACAAAAAAAAAATGATACAATAAGTTGAATCACCATGAATAGTATCACTTTTATAACCATACTCTTCATGGTGATACTATTATTGTATCATTTTGTTTGTGAAAATGTGTAAAGTTGTTAGGTAAATTGTTACACTTCAAAAGTGATATTGTTTTGAGGGTTGTTACAAAATGGTCAATATGGTGTAGTGCAACTACATACATATACTTCTAATAGTCTAATAGTGTGGAGTTCACGGGGCGGCAGAGCTAGTAGCTCTAGCGATTTCTCTTTCAATCTGCAATCAGACAGCAAAAACAGCAAATTTTGTGAAATATTTGAGCTATGATTTGCCCTCTCTTTGGTGGAAACCTTACTTCTTTATTATTTCCATTCATAGCTCCCAATTCTTTTAGTTTGAATAAGAACGATCAGATAAAAGGCAAATATAATTAATAGTACTATGACACAATGTGCACTCAATAAGAAGTTCTCTTTCACTCGATATATATACTGGAATTTTTGGAGGACGATTCATTATTTACATTGGTTGAGAAAATTTTCACGTGGAGTTGAAACTTACTAGGGGTTTGCAATGTCGGTTCGGTTTTAAGTCCCGAATCGATTTCATTCGGTTTGCCCAAAACCCAAATCGAAACGGAATTTTGTATTTGTAAATCGAAGAAATCGGTTAAACCAAATTTTGGATCGATCTGGTTCGGTTGGGCCGAAATTTCGGGCTCAAGTACTTGAAAGGCTTTCATTAAAACATGTTCAATTTTTTGACTAGCTCAATTATTTGATAGATCCAATTTTTAGACCAAAATTGAAAACTGAGAGAGAAAGAGGTGATTCAGTGCAACAAGGTGCACTGCAATGCATTTGTTGCACTAATCGGGTATTGATACCTACCTGTTATTTATTTATTTATATATATCTAATTAATCGGTCGGTTCGATTATTATTCGGTCAGTTCAAAACCGTAGACCAATTTCGAACCGTTTATAACTGATTCGACTCAGTTTAAATTATCTTCTTTCTACTCATATTAAGGTCTTTTCTTCTACTATGAAAACGACCGCTTTTTATTTGAAAAGCCAACAATTATTTCTTATATTTGTCAAATATATACTTTTAATCACTTAATCTCCCACTTATCTATAAAAAAAAAATGACTATTCTCAGGGCAAGATTTAATTTTGACCTTTCAAGACCAATGTTGAAGAAGAATCAGATTAGTGTTAAGTGTGAACCAAAATATGGACTTTGAATTTAAGTGAAGTAAAAAAAAAGAATAAGGAAAAACTCCAAATTCACAGTTTCTGGAAACTGAATAAGCCTTAGAAAATTGGAAGAAATTTTCAAGTTATATCAATAATATACGTTGTATGTACGTTCCTTATACTGAAACCAAAATCAATCATAATCTTCATAGAGGCCAGTAGAATTCAATTGGATAAATGTACTTAATAAAGACGTTCCTTATACTGAAACCAAAATCAATCATAATCTTCATAGAGGCCAGTAGAATTCAATTGGATAAATGTACTTAATAAAGACAAAACAATGTTCATTTATTCCCAAACAAGAAGAACAACAATGGACTTTCAACTACTTACAACAACTAATTAAAACTCTAACGAACTCAATAGTCCGTATGTAGCGGAGTTCATCAAACAATACACATTATAAGGTGAAACTAGCTAATACTAATGATAAATTATGCATATCAAAACGACACTTAAGAAAAGCACAGAACAACTCAATAACCACACACTAGTACTAATTGCTCTATCGATTTCTCTTTCAATCTGCTCTCAGACAACAAAAACAGCAAATTTTGCGAAATATATGAGCTATGATTTGCCCTCTCTTTATTGGAAGAGTAATACTACAGTGCACTGGTAACTTGCCTGGTGCTATCAGACACCGTGGGATTGCATCGAGATAATAGCCACCAGGCAAATTACCAGGCACTTTACCAGTGCACTTGGGAAAAACTGTTATTGGAAATCTTACTTCTTTATTATTTGCCTATACAGCTGGACTTGTACACGTTCCCAATTCTTTTAGGAGAAATTCTAAATGGCGAGGAAACAAGCGAGGGGAGTGAGGTGGAGGGGGGAACCGTTCACCCCTCTCGGGATAAATGCACAAAAAAATGACACGCATCCCTAGGGGGTGAACGGTTCCCTCCCCCCCCCACCTCACTCCCCTCGCTGGTTTCCTTGCCATGTAGAATCGCTCTTCTTTTAATTTAAAGAAGAAGGATCAGAAAAGAGGCAAATAAATTAATAGTACTAGGACACAATGTGCATTCGTTTGTATGTACTGTGTTTGAATTTGCCACACATTTTACTGGATTTGGCAAATAAATCAATCTAATGGCACTGCAATCATATCAAATGGAGCAAATTAACATATACAAAAACGGAATGTTTTAATATAGGTGAATCACCCCACCCTGATAATAGTCTCTTATACGGCACAATTTAGTGACAACTTCTGCAATGTTCATGAGTTCAACAGGAGATTCAGTAGAACATGCGACTCCTAGTCTTATCACTGACACCGAACACTTGTGTACTCGGATCCCTTGATTACTCTGGTTGGCAATGTTGATAGCTTCATCAGGACTTTATAAAAAAACATCTTTGCATTCACAATGTTCATAACTTTCTCAGGCAAAGCTATTTTAGTAAAACTGAAAATTTTGTTCATTCTGAATCATGTCATCTATTGTTTCTTCCTGTTAAACATCTCGAGTAACACTATTCCATAACTGTAGACATCACCTTGCATTGACACCTCACCGCCTACTATGTATTCTGCAAAATTTTGGCTTATGGAAATATACTCCAAAGTCAAACATCTGCCAAGCATGGTTGGTATACTCCCAGAAATTTTGTTACTAGAGAGTTCAAACTGCACAAGAATGTCAAAGTTACCCACTTCCAGAAATATACCTCATCCATTGAACCATCATCACTCACTAACACCACCTTAACTAAGGATCTAGGGGAAGGAAAGGTAAATGAGGAGTTGCAAAAGAAGAAGAGCAGTCAAGATCTGCTACTGACAGTTGCTTAGAATCAAATAAGAGCCATGGTGTGAGAATTGCAGTTTAAAAAAAAAAAAAAAAAAAAAAAAATTTTAAACCGGGGTGTACTTAGCAAAGGTGGTGGGGGCACATAGCCACCCACCCCTTTAAATCAGCACGACCCCTCCCCCTTCCCCCTTTCTTCTTCTCTTTTCTTCTTTCTTTTTTCTGCTCGTTCCAGCGAGAGTCGCAGTGAGCACCTCGCCATTTCTCCGACGGATTTTCGACGGTTTTTGGGGTGGTTTCTTCCCCAATCTCACCTCCTCCTCCTCCTTGGTTCGTTCTCTCTTCCCCCTATTTATTTCTTTGCTGTTTTTTTTTTCAAAAAAAAAAAAAAATCAGTTTTCTTTTGAGTTTGGGGTTTGATCGGGTTTTTAACTCCGATCAGCCGTGTTAGGGCCTTGGTGGCATCCTTGGGAGCCCTTAGAACCGACATGCAAGACTGTTTTGTGGTTGGCCAAAATTTTTTTCAAAAAATCAGGGTGCATGTTTGTTTGGAGGGTTCCTCGGCGTGAAACCGGGCTTTGGGTGCGTGGGTGAGCCTCATTTTCGTGTCTTCGAGAGTCCTTAGACTCTTTTGCTTGTTGTTGTGCAGTTTGGTAGCGATCAGACCGGTGTAGGGAGGGTTTCGGCGCGTTTTCGCCAAACCTTGGGTTTCGGCGGGGTGGTTGCCGATTTCATTTTGGCTGTAAGTATTCCTTTCAGTCACGCGTTGCTTGTTTTTTTTTTTTTTTTTTGGTTTTCGGCTAGTTTGCTCATTTTCGAGCCCGCCTTGCAGTTTTAGAATTTCCGTGGCCTTGCATTCGTGATTTTGCGTGTTTGGAGCTTCGACCAGTGGGAATTGGGTTTTGAAAATCCATTCCGCCAGGTGAGTAGAACTATAATTTATATTTTAAGAAATAAGTATTTGAATTGAATTTTTACATTATACCGTCAATTGTGTGGAATTGAATCCGAATCTGAAATTCAGAGTTTTCAGATTTCGAGGATTGTGTTAGTTATGTGTGAATGAATTATGCATTGGATTTTCAGAAAAGCAAGATACTTGAATGAAATCGATTAGTAATTTTGGTGTGATTAGCTTTGGTGTAATGACATGAGACCTGTATGCTTTGTTGTTGAGTTTGCATAGCATATCATGTTTTACCGTGGATTTTCGAGTCTTGAGCATGTATGATTATCGACTCGAATAAATTTATTGTGGTGATTTGGGTCATGTTGGGACCCTGGCATAGTCGTGGTTTTATAAAATTGCCGAATTGTTTATGGTTGCACGTTTGTACATTTGGTTATGTACAGACTTGTCATTTGTGCATGTGGATAGTAGTATAAGTGTCTTTACCCCGCTATAATGCCTGTTTGCCGATGCTTAGGAGCTTGCTCGCATCGAGAGTTGGATGGTGCTGGAGATGACTCGCACCTGACATTGTGGACGCTATTGCATGTGGCAAGCTTGCTGAGGTGCGGTGAGCTCCCGCACGCACTTGCCACTATAGAGTGCAGTAGGACGGGTCCCGGAGGACGTGCTTTGGAGATTACTCGCTTTCCCTCCCAGCGCGCTTGATTTGGATTATGTTAGGTTGGCCGTGTTAGGCCAGTCGTTCGGGACGTTTGAGTTTGTATCCTGGCAGATGGCACCCCATTAGGATACAAACAAGCCCGAAGTGGTACTGGTGCACGTTGTGGGATGTGTCTGGGTGAGACACATTCGTAGGGTATGCGGATACCTACGATATGAGACACTTATACAGGATTTTACAGGATTTCTGATTTCAACTTCATTGCTATACCTAGGAGACTAGGAGGAATTATGAGATTGATTCATTTCCATTGCTTGATATTTACTATGTTTAAATCATGTGAAATGACCGGCATATATTGAAAACTTGTAGTTATTGTTGAATCTGAAATATGTGTGTTGTTGCTTGAACTTAGAAACATTATCCTTAGAGACACGATGTGATTTAGACTTTAGAACTGGTTGTTTATTTATTGTTGTCTGGCATGCATTTTCCTTGTTTATTATTCCGTTATTTGTATTTAGTTCGCTCGCACCAGCTAGCTTTGTGCTTTGCTGACCCCGCAAGGGGTGTGCTTCTATTGGAGTGCAGGCAGTGTTGGAGTTCCTGCTGATCGTGGCGTGTAGGCCTCGATTTTTGTTGTAGGCGTGTTTTGAGCTTTTTGGTTGTGTCCGCCCTGTACGGGTATGTTTTGCTTTCTCTGTATTTCAGATTTACTATATTGTTAAACTAGATGTTTGTATACTGTTTGGTCGCTATGACTCTGGCGGGGCGAAAAAAAATATATATTTATTTTGTTCAAAAATTTAGCGCAGTTTTATTTTCATTTGTTTATCGTATCAAGAATGTGTTATATTATGATGTTGTGGCCGGTTACGATCCGCCTGTGTAGGTGTTAGTTCACGCATCGGTACGCTGCGATTCCCGTGGCGGGTCGGGGCGTGACACATGGCTTCCCTTTCCTACTCCAATGAAGAATTCTCACTGATCCTAAATGAAGAATTCTACAAAGTACCCCTCAAGTGTCTCCCCCAAATTCATGTAAATGTCCATCCTCTTTAACATGTCCATCAACAACAAAAATAAATTGAGGCCAATAGCCCACCTAAAACTGTCAAAAAAAAAAAAAATTGAAATTGTCATAAACATACCTTAATATCACTTAAAAAACTAAATAAGTTCAGAAAAACTTTGGAGGTGAGATGAATCCAAAGGAGAGAGGCAAGAATACTTTAGGAATCTTCAATATGCCTCCAGAAAACACTCGTACCAAATCAAACATCTCCTTGGTAAGAAATTGAACCATACATTATTTGATATCCACAAATTATGAAAGAAGATTCCCTTTATAAATTTAACATACAACAAGAATATAGTAAATTTATGCCATTCTGGAAACACAAACAAATTTCACAACAGAGTAAGTTAACTGTGCTTCTTTAGAAAAACAAACTATACTACTTGCACAAACAACCATGCAATACACCATCCCGATCGTCCTTCTCAATCTAGATGGATTCTAACACCTTGATAATGATCTCTTATATGATGCAATTCAGTGATGACTTCTGCGATCTTCATGCGTTCAACAGGGGATTCGAAAGAACATGCAACTCCTAGTCTTATCACTGAAACCAAACACTTATGCACTGTAGTCTCCCGATTACTCTGATTTGCAATGTTGATAGCTTTACTAGTGCTTTCTAATAAAATGGTTGGATCCACAATGCTCGTAACTCAATCAGGTAAAGCTACTTTTGCAAAACCATGAAGATTTTGTCCATTTTGAAACATGTCATCTGTTGGTTTCATCCTAGTAAACAACTCCACTAATAATATCCCGTAACTGTAAACATCTCCTTGCATGGACGCCTCACCACCCATTCCATATTCTGTAAATCATAAAAGTTTACGTTTGTAAACATGTAATTTAAGCTCATTAAATGTGAAGAAATCAAATAGAAGTTTGACATGGAGCTCAATTCTTAAGATTTGCATTGATTGTTCAGGCATAAAGTAAAATGGTTAAAATGATTTTCACAAAAACCTTAAATCTTAAATTTGGTAGGCAAATTAAATTTGTAAGCTGATGTGAAATACTAGAAAAAGAAAAAATTGATTAAATGAGTCTGAAATGTCTGACGCACTGATTTGAAAATTGTTGCTATCATATATGAATTAACAGAAATTCTAGGATGCCTGGCCCTGTGCCTGGTGTTATGCCTGGTAGGTGCCAGGCACCGTTGATCTTGCCTGGAGATGGGTGTTACACCTATCCCGATGCAATATCAATGGTGCCTGACCCTACCAAGCACAACACCAGGCACAGGGTCAGGCATCGTAGTAGTGCTCATGAATTAAACATGTCACAACCCTAGAAGTGTTGAATGAGATGCGATATGTATTAAGTTATGGATGCTGACTACAAAAGAAGAAAATATGGTTTAATATCAAATGAAAAACCTAATGACCAAAGCCTAAATAAAAACATTTATATGTATATAAGACTCTTACCTGGAGCAACATAACCAATTGATCCTTTTATCACAAGAGAACTACCTTAACTTTTTGAAGAATTGTCAATATTGCTTGAGAAAATCTTTGCTAAACCAAAGTCAGCCACATGAGCTGTCATGTCATCATCGAGGAGAACATTGCTTGGCTTTAGATCACAATGGAAAATGGTCGGCTGACAATGGTTGTGAAGAAAATCCAGTGCAGAAGCAACGTCAATAGCTATATTTAGCCTTTGCAAGAAGTTCAGCTTCAACCCAAGTTGTTGACTTCTTTTAGGATGTAACCACTCCTCTAAACTTCCGTTGGGCATGAATTCAAAAACTAGAGCTCTGAAATCATTCCCTTGAAAGTCGACTCCCGAATAAGCTGTGATGATTTTGAGAAGATTTCGATGTCGAAGATTTTTCAAGGCATTGCATTCAGATAAGAAACTCTTAAAAGCTCCTCGTTGTTGAATATTTATTACCTTAACCGCAACAATTGTTTGGGAAAGAATTGCTTTATACACTGAACCAAAGCTTCCAGTACCAATTAAATTGTCGATTGAAAATCTGTTAGTTGCCTCGAGAAGCTCTGCATAAGTAATCCCTGGGAATTGATTAATAAATAATGACTCTGAAGTAACCTTTGCTTTCGATACTCTTTTTCGATAGCATGCGAAAGTTATGCACAATAGAACAACCAAGCATATGCTTACAACAATCACCAGCATGACCACTTTGAGAAATTGTGACTTTCCTGCCTTTTTGTGATTCTGGCATGGAGCAACTTGAGTTCAATAGCACCTCCGCAAAGCTTACTATTTTCGATAAGTGAAACCGCGGTAGCATTGATAAAGACACCAGCCTTTGGAACTGAACCATCCAAGTCATTATAAGACAGATCCAACATAATTAGAGAAGTGAAATTCTCTAGGTACGGCAGAATCTCCCCTGATAACTTATTGCAAGAAAGATTGAGTCCCTGTAAACCTTTTAGAGCACTTAATGACTGTGGAATATTTCCCGTAAATAGGTTTTGGCCAATGGAAAGATACTCCAACATCAAACAATTGTCAAGCGTGGTTGGTATACTTCCAAAAAAATTGTTACCCAAGAGGTCAAAGTATACAAGATTGGTCAAGTTACCTACTTCGGATGGCAATGGACCACTCAGTGCATCGTTAAGTAAATTGAGCTCGTTAAGGGATGGAAGATGAAGAAGTTGTTTGGGAATGGTACCTTTGAGTTTGTTATCAGAAAGATCAAGTTTTGATAAACTTTGACAGTTTCCGAGACTTGAAGGTATTCTTCCATGCAGTTTGTTTTCGAACAAGGATAGAATGGATAATTGAGTTGAATTATGATAGAAGGAATTTAGAATTTGTCCCGATAATTCATTTTTGTAAAGATACAGTCTAACCATTTGAGGAAATACTCCAATGAGTTTGGAGATATCACCTGTAAGATGGTTGTCTGCAAATGAAAGGACCTGCAAATTCACAAGGTTCCCAATTGAAGCTGGGATGCTTCCATATATTTGGTTAAGTCCTAATGATAGATATGTAAGTTTGGTGGAGAAATTTCCTATTGAGTTAGGTATTGGCCCTTTGAGAGAATTATTGAAAACAATTAAATATTTTAAATTGGTGCAATTGGTTAAAGAAGTGATAAAGTGCAAGTCATCTACTAGTTGATTTGAAGAAAGGAATAAGCTACTAAAATCTTGAAGCTTTCCTAGGTTCCCTGGAACATGTCCTGTAAATTGGTTTAAAAAAAGTGATAACGTTGTAAGTCTTGAAGCATTGGAAAATGATAAGGGGATGAGACCTGTAAGTTTATTGACTCCAATTGAAAAATATTTGAGATTAGGAAGTGTAAGGCCAATGTCTGACGGAAGGCTTCCATCTAGTTGGTTAACAGCTACTGAGAAATCTATGACATGTGAGAGATTGTAAAGACAAGAAAGAACTTTGCCAATTAAATTGTTTTCAAAAACACGGAACCATTTCATGTTTCTAATGTGGCAAAGATCATCTGGGATGTTTCCTGTTAAACCATTACTTCCTATATCAAGAACAGTAAGAGAGGAGAGATATTTCCTAGCAAAGATGGAATGTTTCCTTTGAGTTCATTAGCTCGAAGTAGCAACCAATTAAGCGTTGACAGAGTGGCAACCTCAATTGGAATCTCCCCTGAGAGATGATTGAATTGTAAATCAATTATGTGAAGTTTAGAGCAATGCGTAAGATTGGTAGGAATTTCATGATCAAAAGAATTTTGAGTTAGGTTAAGGATCTCCAATCGGGACAGTCGGCCAATTTCTTGTGGGATTGGACCGTGAAAGTAGTTTGTGCCAAGCTGAATTTCTCAAAGAAAGGAGAGGTTCCCTATATGGGGGGAGAGCGTACCTTCAAGCTTGTTTGATTGCAAGTCTAGGACTGTAACCCTGTCACGATGCCGACGACCGCATGTGACCCCCGTCCAGTTACAGTAGTGGATGGAGTCATTCCACGAATTCAATGCCTTGAGTGGATCATAATCAATCTTTTCTTTCAAGGCTAGTAATGCCAGATGATCTGGTGCAGCATTGACATCGGAGAAGGCAATTGTGGTGAGTGAACTGATGCTACTCCATAGCAACAGTATGAGTACTAAGATTCGAAAGTAAGACAAACTTATCATTGTTCTTCAGGAAAAGCAATTTACAATTGAGGAGAGACTTGAAGAAAGACATAAATCAGTTGATCTATATATATACTACAATGCGCAAGAATTACTTCTGCACATAGTAGCAAGAGTAGTGTCAGAATGACTTAACTTGGTAGACTTCGGACATGCCAAGCAGTTGATCAGTAGAACCACACACATTCATTTCATACTCTAGTTAGCTAAAGTCTTCCAAGTCAATGTGAACATTAAAATGACTGTGACTACCACAACGAAAGATTCAAAGACATGAATGAATATGGAAGAAAAAATATAAAGCGTAGAAAATCAAAACTAAGGGTGTGTTTGGTTGGTGAAGTTAATGAGAACATTAATTGGACATTGACTAACACAGGGCTATGGTTTGGCTTTTAAAATGTTGCTGTGGCGGAGTTAATGCCACCATTAATTGGACTGTGGCTACCACAACGAAAGATTCAAAGACATGAATGAATATGGAATAAAATAAAATATAAAGCCTAGAAAATCAAAATTAAGGGCGTATTTGGTCGGATGAAATTCTATTTCATGAAAATTCATGAGAGGCTCCTACATTTAATGTTAAATTGAGGTAACACTTATTATTCACCATTAAATTTATGATCAATTGTGAGAATGAGAGTCTCATGAGTCATGAACATGAGAATCAAACTCCTTGATCCCTCGAAAGCATGTGATTTTCATATTCGTAAGACTTTTATTTCACCATTAATCACGAAATCTAATGGTTGATGTGTGACTAAACCTCAAATTGACTTAGATATAGGTGACCCCCTCACAGATTCTCATAGAATATGATTCTATGCAACCAAACGTACCATAAGATCTCATGTTAAACCAAGATAACCATATCAACGTGTAACTCGCATCATAGGTGATGAAAATGCTAGAATCAATCAACCAGAGTTGTAATTTTTACTGGTATGATCAGCAGATGTGATCTTTTACCTTCCTTTTCCTTTCTGAAAAATTTTCAATGGAAAAGGATGCAACACAGAAAATCTGAATTTTCATAGATGTGCTGGTGTTTGATGAGTGATAAATGTTTGTGAATGGAGAAAATTTGTTATAGGTTTTATTAAATATTTTTGCAGCGCATTAATTAAGCATTTAAGCCCAAAGTCCTCAAGGAATATCAAGAAGCTCAAATATGCCCTTAGAGTTGCTATCTTACTTGGCATAATTGGTTAGGGTGAGGGGGTTTTCGACAGTGATTTTCGAGGGTGAGGGGGTTTTCGAAGGTGAGGGGGATCTCGCAGTGGTGAGGGGGTTTTTCGATAATGGTTTTCGAAGGTGAGGTGGTTTTTCGAAGGCGAGGTGGTTTTTTCGACAGTGGTGAGGTGGTTTTCGTCAGTGGTTTCGAAGGTGAGGTGGTTTCGAAGGTGAGGGGGATCTCGTAGGTGAGGTGGTTTTCCGAATGTGAGGTGAGGTGGGGTGAGTGGTTTTCGAAGGTGAGGTGGTTTTCGACAGGCTGGTGAGCCTCTTCCTTCTTCTTGACTTGCCATCGCCGGGGCTTGACGTTGGTGACCGAGGGCTGTGACAGAGGTGAGCTCTTTCTCATACTTTGGAACAAAATTGGCAATTTTTTTCGGCAAAAAGTAAGATCTTTCAGTTATTTATAATCTTCGTATTGCTATGATGCTTGTATGCTGGTGAAATTGTGCTTGTATGTTTGTAATTTTGTGCTAAATCTTGGGAGTGATGGAGTTCAAACAAGGAATCTTCGTTTGTTGAAAGTTGATGGGAAAGATTTGAGATTCGAAAGTCAAGAGGAGGTCTGTTGTTACTTGAATCGAGCTCGAGAGTTATAATCAAAGTTTTGTTGAATTGCAGATGGGAAAATGGATTGAGTTTCAGCTTAAGAAAAGTTGTGGAATCAGGCTCTAATGCTTTCTCAGCCAGTTGGAAAATCAACAATAGATGGGTTATGATGGTGAAAGAGACCAATAAAGGAGGAATCTTCCTTTCTATTTTGGTGGGTTGGGGTTCAAGGTCCAAAACTCTTTGGGGTGCCACCTGGCGTGGAAGGGACAGGCTGGAAACAACTTGCCCAAGCTATGAAGGAGATGGTTTTAAATAAGGTGCCTCAGCCTTATCCTAAGTAGCAATTTAGAAGAGATGGGGTCTCAACTCTGCCAGGTATTAGTGTTGTCCCACCCTTGCGCAATAGAACCTTTGTGGAGGTAGTGGCCACTAATCCTCAAGTGTGAGCCCTACCTCTATTGCCAGTAAGGGCCCCTTGCAGCAACCTCTATCATCGGGACTCTCCCATTGATTTCTTGTCCCAAGTATGGGGCAGTCATCTTCCTCCAGATCCCGTTGCAAGAAAGAATCTTG